>JAODFW020469065.1:0-11975 GCA_027575235.2 Palythoa mutuki | reverse complement strand
TACTCGAGGACTATTGCTAATAGTCCCCTAGTAGCGTAGCCAATCAAAATGCAGGATTTGCATTAGTCCCCTAGTTCGGTGATACTAATATATTTTAGTCTTTTATCTATTTTATAACAATTAGCTTTTTCTATGTTTAGTAACAATGTGATGTTCCATGTTGATTCTTGTGTCAGGCTGAGTACATGAAAGCTATTCAAGACAACCAGTGGCCAAGGAAGGTTGAGCTGTCTGATAATGAAAGTATTATGATGCATAACACAAATGTTATGGTCCACTTTGGTCCCATGATGGATGCCGACACGTGGACGGGTGAAGACAATGTAACCAGGCCACGAGTTGTGAGGCGAGGAGTTGTAGACATTGAAGATGAGATTGAGGATGGTAAAATATGTGACCAGTTTATCATTATTAGCTTATTATTTTATTATATAGTTAACCTTTTAATTAAAATGGCGATTTTAATATCCTTTTGTCCATATTCAAATTAGCCCTACTGGCCTTGTTTTTTTTGAAAATTTAACTCAAGAACGAGACTAGAAGGGCCAATTTGAATGTAAGATAAAAGAATATTAAAATTGCTGCAGTATTTGAAAAGAGTCAATACCATATACCATGTCATATTCTCTGCCATGCTTTGTATTCGATAATATTTTTTTAATTTGTCAATTAGAAAATTAGTGCTTGTCACACTCTAAAAAATTAAAAATAAAAAAGCTAAGAGATCATTATGATGAGTTAGCTGGTGGTCATACCATTGGTCGGGTGGAGTTTCTTCCTGTACCGTGGCACTCAAGATTACATGACGATTCAACTGTCCAATATTTTTGGCCAAATTCTTGATATTGTTTGGGTTCATCAAGTAGAGCTCAGATTTTTCCCTTGAAAAACCAACTTATAGACATTGTTATGGGTGTCACTTTACAGTATGTCATAAACAGAAAATGATAGATCTTCTGGACTGTATGACATTCTGTAAAGTGACACCCATAATAAATTTTATAAAAATTAAGGGGGAGCTATGCCTTTTATTTGAGTAGGTGATTAGAAATATAAAGGATAATTTAGAAAGGAAATAGTTTGAGAACAAATGCCAAACCATTGCTCCAAACAGATGCAAGGTGATCATGTAGCTTTGGTGATCAGACGGTTTGGCATCTGTCCCTTAAATATCAACTCCAAAAAAACTTTCAAACATCCATAAAACTCACGAAAACTAAAATTTCTCTAAATAAACAGCTGTCGCCCCTAGCTTTTTCCCCTGAGTCTTAAACCTTACTGAAAAATCTGAAAATATTTACGAGTTCTGCTCCTTTACCACTGTAGGTCGCAACGATCAATATGGACTTGGAGATTTTCAAGTATTCAACGTGATATGAGGCAAAATGTCAAAATTTGACCAAAATGGCAAAAAAACCATAGCTCCCCATTAATATTAAACAGAACAAACACAAGCCAGTAACATCTTGGCTTAAAGTATGACTAAATGATATTGTAACATACCTAATAAACTTTCTGGGATGCTTAATATTTTTTAGACTTCTTCCCACACCCTGAAATTTCTTGGGGACCCCCTCCTCCCTTTTTTATTAATTTTTTGAGTCTGAAGATGAACCTGTATCCTGCAATCATCAAGTGGTCAAATCATGATCACATTTGGTTTTTTTTGTTCTCTGATTAAAGACTGAAAGTAGCAATAATTATTATTAATAATAATAATAATTTATTTACTTGTATTGCATGTGTTACATAATAAGTAGATGCTCACACGCACATAACAATAATATTACGGCTAACTAAAAATTAATTAATACACTACATATTTAAAATTGGAATATAGCACATACTGTAATGTTACTAGTTTTGGGTTTCAATTTGTTTAATAGAGCATTAGGGGCATTGGGGCACACTAAAAACTGTAAAGCTACACAAAAATTTACCCAAAACCGAGAAACCGCAATTAATTTTTATCAAATCAGAAAAACACATAAAAAACATCAACCCCGAAAATTTATGCTTCCCAGGTTTTAAAAACCTGACAAATCTGAAAAACCAATAGTATTTTTTGCCAAAAACTGAAAACCGATTGCGAAATAAGGGAAAAACCACAAACTGCAAAGGTCAACACAACCGAAAAACCACAGTATTTTTGTGCGAAAACCAAAAAAATGCTCCAAAAAAAATAGCCAAAACTGCAAAACCGAAAATCCCTACACCGCCCTCTTTAATAGAGACTGACAATGTTAGAGACATGACCATCACCTTGAAGAGATTTAAAAGCAGTTAACTACGTTTCTTTGCTATGTTTCTTTGCTAAAAATTCAAAGTCATTTATCAAATTTCCCCACTCATTTATAAGATTTTTCAGAAATTTCCTACTGTACCCCCAGTTTATTTAGAATCCTCGTTTGTTTGATAGCTAAGGTCCAGGCCAAGTGTTGAATACAAATGAGCAAATTCTGGCTCATGTGAAGTATGACTATTGGTCCCTGGCCTTAGAGTACAGTACATGCTAATATGCAGTTTTGTATTACCAGGGTGATAAATGGTTATTTCGTGATCTGTTATTGGGTCAAAAATAAGTCTGTGATCCGTTATTGGGTGCAATCATGATCAGATATTGGGTAAAAAATAAGCCGGCTGTGATCCATTATTGCCTTAAAACTTGGTTTGTGATTCATAATTCTACCAAAAATCTCTTATTGTGATCCATTACAGTGTTCAAAATAAGACCATGGTTTATTACCTTTATCACCCAGTACAACACTGAGGTGGTGCTAGATGTCTTGACAATAATGTTTACCACACGTTGCAAATTGAATACTTTATCAAAATAGTTTAATTTATTTATGTGTGCTAATCATGTCACAGGTGAACCAGCCCAGGTAGATCATTTAGTGTTTGTTGTTCATGGAATTGGACCAATAGCAGATCTTCGATTTAGAAACATTATTGAGTGTGGTAAGTTATAGCAACTGAAATTAAATTTTATTGTGATGTATAAAGAAAGGGAAAATCCATTGCGGAAACTAATACTCAAAGGCACATATGATCATTGATTCTGAGATCAACTGAACAAATAGGAACAGAGTGCTGTGAATATTACCTTTTACATACTCTTCAGAAAAAAATCAGTGAAATGCCCCGATTGGGACTTGAATCCACGTCTCCTGGTCTCTAGTCAGGCGTGATAACCACTACACCACCAGCACTCACCATGCTGGCAACATAGCAAGTTATTGGGTATAGAGTTATCCACAGGTGATCTCTGGGGATTCTTTTTTTCCTTCATCAGAGTATGTTTTCTGCCTTGTAACACTAGCCTGCGCTGCAAACAAACTAATCTCTAGTTAAGTTATTTGTAACTCAAAGCCATCTGCACTCAGGCTGCATAATGCCCATTCATGATTTTCCAAATTTTCCAAATAGCTGTTCGATTGTTACAGTAGAATTAAAGTCATTTTGAACTCCTATAAAATTAGCAGTCGTCTTCATGTCATTGTGTATGTAAACTGTAGGTTTTGCTATAGGTTTTGAAGTAGGTGGCCAGAGTAAAATATATACGGTAGGCTGTGTAGTGAGTAGCTGAATTTATAAATCTGTTTAGGCCGTCATTGAGAATAAGAGCATATGCAATAAAAAATTATGAAAAATTATGTAAATAGGTTGTAGAAACATACAAACATCAAACATAGTTATTCGGGCCATATAAGGTAATCCAAGAGAGCCTTGGATCCTGGATTCCACACTGTGGATTCCGGACTCCAGTGGTTGGATTCCAGATTCCATAAGCTGGATTCTGGATTCCAAGGGCTGGATTCCACATTCCAAAGTCCTGGATTCCAGATTCCACAGGCTAAAATTTGCCAGATTCTGGATTCCAAGGGCTGTATTCCGGATTCCAAAGTCCTGGATTCCAGATTCCACAGGCTATAATTTACCGGATTCCTGATTCTTGATTACCTTACATGGGCCGCTATTTATAGACATTACTAGAAAAATTCACCTTAAAGATCTTTGTTTGAAAAATTTATTTCTCAGTTGATGATTTGCGCATGGTTTCTCTGTTGATGCTAAGAGATCATTATGATGAGTTAGCTGGTGGTCGTACCATTGGGCGGGTGGAGTTTCTTCCTGTGCAGTGGCACTCAAGATTACATGATGATTCAACTGGCCTCGACAGGTATGTTTCTTAGGATCAAGCTAATTCCTTTTACGAGCCAAAGTGGCCCATAGGAGCCGGTGTTTATCTCTTGTTTCTCTAGTGTTAAGCAGATGAGATTCTTTGACTCCCCTGGACAGGACCCTGATCCATGGCAGGTTAACCCCCAGCAGAAGCTGGTACTCATTTAACCGACCTTGTAAGAATGGAAAGTTCAGTCAACTTTGGCGGAAAAGAAGGTCTCACAAATGTTCAACACTTGGCTGAGCCGGGGCTTGAAACTGGGACCTTGTGGTTAGAAGGCAGAGATTTTACCACTGCACCAAGTATGCTGCCATTCTTAGAAGGAAGACAAAAATTTAACCCTTTCAGCCCAGAGCGATTTATCAACGTCTAACTTCTCCTTACATAACTCATAACAAAACAATATAACCGGTAAGGAGAAATTGGAAATTGATCAAGTGGAATAAACTGTAGAAGTTAAAAAGACAAATTCTCCCAAACTGCTTATATAGAAAGTATGGAGCTCAGTTGGGAGAATTTACTAACACGTCATTAGTGGGAAATGATGGTGAGCCACACTCAAGAAATAGCTATTATGAACAAACTTTGGTTGGATCAATGTGATCTGCAATCACAAGCTGTAAAGTTGGGTAACTAATGAGTACAATGTTTAATTCAACCTCTTCTATTTGAATTTTGAAATTTTAAATGTTTCAGCTTGTGTTTTGGATATGATAACAAAATAAATTTAATAAATGTACTGTGTTTAACCCTTGCAGCCCCAGGCAAATTATCAACCTCCAACTTCTCCTTATGTAATTCAAACAAAACAATAGAATTGGTAATGAGAAGCAAGGAATTGATCAAATGAAATAAGCTGTGGAAGTTGAAATGCCGAATTCTCCTAAACTGCTTATATAGGAATTATGGAACTCAGTTGGGAGAATTTAACAACACGTCATTTGTTGTGCTTGGGGCTCAAAGAGTTAACATAAATTGTTGTGAAGAAAGTGGTTGCTAGTTCTTACCAGCCAGAAGCTTAATCCTAGATGGCTCAGTTGTTGGTGTGAAAGTCACTTTTTCTTCTTTACAAAGCTTTACAAATACACCAAAACCACAATTCCATTCACACAACAGCACGTACTACTGGATCTAGGCTGTCTGCTTTTTCTAGGGTCACCTCTGGAAATATGACACAATAACAGAAATGTATAGGATTACACACTCGGGCCCTAAAACTCAACCGAACTGAAATGAACTCAAATCCACAAATGGCGACTCTTTCATACAGAACGAACCTAAAATTATACAACAACAGCAAGAAAAAACACTAGACTTCTTACTTCTGATGAGTTTTTGAATTTATTCTTGTTATCTATGTATGATAAGTTAAAATTAAACTAACAAGCAACGACGAGCAACATTTCTGTTACAAGCCGTCGGTTTATCCAGTTCCTAGTTGATACGTATGTATATTTAGTCGAAAAGATAGATTTATAAATGGCCAAATATTTTGAACAAACTAAAACCTAAAATTTCTACATACAAAGTTTTTAAAAAGCTAAAACCTACAATTTTAAACTAACGTGGTTAACTTTACCTATAGTTTCCAAAATCGAAGATACCCAAAACTGTCCGCCAAGCGTCCAATTAAAACCAAACAACTGGGGCTTTTAAAAGCGTAAAAACGGCCGAATAGTCTTTTAGTCATCATATTATTTAAGTAAAAAACCAATAAAATGAATCGTTGGTCAACTTGAGGCTGAAACTTCTGCCGTTCCGTTTTTCGATGACTGTTCCGTGTCTTTACTTTCGTCTTGTTCTTCCTCGGATTCAGGCTTGACAACTTCTGCATTCATTTCCTCTTCGCTTTCCGTCTGCTTCGTTTTTATATTCTTCTTCTTAGGAGCTTTCTCTTCCTCAACAAATTCTGGTAACTTCTCCCCAGTTTTTTGATTCGAAAGCCTTCTGCTTGTACGGCTAGGAGGAGTAAACTTTTTCACTTTTTTCTCCCGTTTCGGGGTTTTTGAAGCTGGCTCTTGGTCTTCTTCGTCGTTCTTTTTGGGTCGTCCGCGGCGACCTCGCTTTTCTACCTGCGGGCTTTCGCCAGCGTCGCCTTGAGTTTCTTTGCTTTCCGTTTGATCTGAAGTTTCTGCTGGCTTTAGGACGTTCACATCAGCTGTAGCTTCGCCTTTCTTTCCTGGCATGGCGATAAAAACGGCAAAATCTCAACTGTCACTGCACTCTAATCTCAAACCCACGAAACAAAATGGCGAAAAATCTCCAAATTGATGCTGCACAAGAGCTCAATAGCACGCGGTTCAGCCTGTATCCAGGATGTAACACGCTTGCGAACCGGTCTCAACTGGTTCCTGGCATTCCCATCGACAACTGCAACAGTGATTGACAGTTTCTCAACTTGAGAAAAACTCGATCGAAATGTGCTCGGTGCAGCCACTCCGATGCATTCGTAATTTTATTTGTTCCATATCCAAGTACAAAGCAGCTTATCTTCCAATCATGTTCTTTGAACAGAACTTGATCAACAAGTGTCTAGACAAAGCGAAGACGTGGTTACTGTGGGAAAACCCCTGCATTAATTAGTATGGGAAAACCCTTCGCACAGCTGGCACACAATGGCGTCGCTGAAAACATAACGCAAGGAGCGACTAATTCTGCTTGAAACATGCCTCAACGGCACATTTTCTCAACACAGTAATTAATCTTATGAGAGAAAACTTCCCCTTTGTGATCATTTTAATCAGTTTTAGGACGTTTGGCTCATATATCTTGTAAATATTTGGAAATTCCCAATTCCCGTCATGGGGGCCGGGGACTAGTTCGGATTCTGAATATTTTGATATCAATTTTCAATGAGGTTTTAAGGTGACAAAAAGTTGCAACAAAAAGTATTTTTCTTTTAGATAAATTTTAATTTTTATTTTTAGAATTTTAATAGGTTCTGTTAATTTAGCCCAAAATTAACGCAAAGATAAAATAACAAAGTTTATTGTATAAGGTATATAACTCAATTGAGTTGTTACCCACAATATACATACATATAATAAACACATTATACAGTTCAAAATTTTTTATATAACTTAAGTTATAAGTAATCTTTCATTCTGTTATGAGGAAGTTATATAACTTCAGCAATTTATAAAAATAAGTTGAGGTAGTTGTAATATCAATCTAATGAAGTTGTCCCTTAACAGCATTTTTGTTAAAATGTAAAACGAATAAATGCAATTACTGCCTACAGCTGTATAAAAGATGGTAAATTATAAAATTCTATAAGATGGTAAACTGTAAAATTCTATAAGATCTTTGATTTACTTTGCTTTACAAATAAGTAATTATCGCTATTATGTGGTGTCGATGGAACATGGAACTACATTAACGACGCGCATTTGCATCGGAAACTTTAAACGATATTAAGAAAGTTTAAAGCCAAGAAAAAGTATCCCTGAACATGACTTATGGACACAAAAGAACAGGAACTCATTAATGATAATAATATTCGTCTTTTGTTCGCTTGTCAAAAATTGTTTGCATGGTGTGATGCATGCATCAGCATGAGTAAATAGCAAGTGCAGGCGAACTTTTCTCACGTTAATACGCCAAAAGTTTCCTTGGCTCCCTGTTGACAAGTTGCCCCAACATGAATAATAATTGCACGTGCGATTCACTCTCAGTTGATTAGAGGCCATTGATAGTTACTCAGGTAAAACGGCTAAAGAAAACATCTCAGCTAAGCTCAAACTTAGCTCAGCAAAATTTAAGCTCTAGTGTAAAAACGCCCAGTAATATTTAGCATGATTTATTGGTGGGTTTCATAAGGTTCCAGTTCAGCGCACATGGTGGTCAATATACAAAAGAACCTCATTATAATCTAGTTTGAATCTCATTATTTGACTTCCATCTGCCTTTGTGTTATATCCTCATGGGACTTAATGAAAGCAAGCAATACCCAGGATACCACCTACTGTACAAGAACAAAGCTAAGTTACCCTATCCCTGAACACAATTTATGGACCAAAAAGAACGGAAACTCATTATTCATCTTTTGTTCGCTTGTCAAAATTGTTTGCATGGTGTGATGCATGCATGAGTAAATTGTAAGTGCAGGCGAACATTTCTCACGTTAATACACCAAAAGTTTCCTTTGCTTCATGTTGCAATCAAATGGAAATGGTCTCAATCGAAAAGTTGCCCCAAAATGAATAATAATTGCACGTGCGATTCACTCTCAGTTGATTTGAGGCCATTGATAGTTACTCGGGTAAAACGGCCAAGCAAAAAATCTTAGCTAAGCTTAAACTTAGCTCAAGCTCTCGTGTAAAAACACCCAATAATACTTTGCAGGATTTATATCCAGGATACAACCTACAAGAATAAAGCTAAGTTACCCTCTCTCTACATAGGCTCCTATAGCTCAAAGGGAAGACAAGAGTGTTTGACCGGTAAACTGAGGGTCATAGCTTCATTTTCCCTGTTAGAATCACAGAGGTTTTTCTTCAAACAAAAAGGGTGATAGCAGGTTATATTTCCTTTAGTAAAAAGAATTTACACGAATCAGCTTTAGCTTAAGATGGTTAACTGTGACCTTTAACATCAGATGAGGCCTTCAAATTTTCTTGTTTATAATAGTTGTTAAAAACAAGACTAGTAGCAATGTACCTCGTAACAGCTATGAACCAAACCATACGGCGTTGGTCCATAATGGGCTTTGTCCAACACTCCGCAAACAAGCTCACCATCTCGAATTATCACCTATGGGGAAATAGAGAATGAGTTTAAGACATAACGTACACACACATAAATAAATAAATAAATTCATTTATTTGTACCATAATTTGCATGTTATTTACAGTGAAGTAAGGTAAAAAAAAAAATTTAAATGAAAAAGGTACAGGCTCCCTGAAATAACTAAAAAGCTAAAAGTGTCAAGGAGCCAGCTAAAAGTGTCAAGGAGCCACAACACAAACATATCAGGATGCACACACATACACCTTCATAAGTTAGGTTGTGCACGTAAAAATGCATGCATTAGGTTGTGCACACAAAAATGCATGCACAAATACTTTGATACATTCATGCATTCACATGCATAAGGTGGTACACATACTGTACAGCCACATAAATATGTACACAAACGCACTCGCATACATCAGGAAGTGCACACACACAATCAAATACAAATACATCCACGGACAATAGTATATATACATAATGTATGTTGGGTGTACATGTTCTAACATAGATTACAGTGGTTACATACATTTAAATTGACGCATACTACCAAAAACATTACCATTTACTGATATGTACGGTTATTGACATATACTGTACACATACAATATTTTCACCGATATCAATGAACACACAAAATTATGTCCACTGACATTTGGTTGTACACTACACATTCACTATATTCATCTTTAATCGTTGATTATCATAATCGTATTGCTCTTCATCATTATCATCATTATGATCATAAATTCAATACAATCATTATCACCATCATCGTTGTCGACACTAATCAGTTTTTTTCAGTCTGATACATTCGGTTTTTGGTGGTTATGTGAGACCAAGTCTGCTTTTCCCACTTACCTGTGACTCTGACATGTTATCCCCGTCTACAACATCAGCTCCCAGAAACTGTTTTCTTGGTTTCTTCGAACACCAGTTCTGTAATAAGGCATGATGCAATATAATTAAAAAAACCTAACAAAACCTAAAATAATGGGTTCTTGAAAACAGGAAGGAAAAAGATTGAATATATTAGCTGCAACTTGTATAATTCCATCACAAATACTGTTATTTATAACCTGTTCCTAAAATAAATAAAATGTGCTTAAGGTTTCAGGAGTTTGTTATAAACTAGATTTTTCAATTATAATTATATCATCTCTCAACTAGGCAAGTGCTATAAAATAAACTTTTCTTTTTATTTGGAATGTACTGAGCTATGGACTTAGTCTAACAACTGCCATTAGTACGAAATAAACTAAGAATGTCCTACAAAACACCCTCAGAAGACCATTTAAAGTACTGTAAACTGTTTAATCAGCATTTATGTTCCAACTTTTATAATGCTTAGAAAATCTGATTTGTAAAAAGGGAGCGTTAAATTTTCTGGTCTTGAAACAACTTCCCAGAAGCACTTTTTTAAAAGTCCATATCAGTAAGCTTTATAATGGTTGCAAAAATATCTAACTATGTTTTATGTGAACAAAACAGTCCATCACAAAAAACTGTTACTGGTGGTCCAGGACAGCAACGAAGTACAAAACCAATAAACAAAGAAATTCCTTAATATACAAAGACTGCAGAACCATGAAAAACCTTTACATTAGCAAAGCGTATTGTATTTTACAAGTTTATTAGCTTGCTTTTCTTTTTCATCATTACTCTGAAAAGTTCCTTGTTTTTAAAGAGGCAATAGACATGCTATTGACCCTTTGAGATCCAAACACGATAAATGAGATGTTTGGTAAATTCTCCCATTGAATGAGCTCCGTACAACTCTATTCCACTTGATCAATTCCTTGTTTCTCATAACCAGATATATCATTTTGTTTGAGTTATAAAACTAAGGAGAAGTTAAATGTTGATAAATTGTCTGAGGCTGAAAAGGTTAATAATAAAAGTAAGCTTTGGTGAAAACCAGTTTTAACAGTTAACAGCAAGATAGAAGCACCTTGTATACAGTTACGAGAATCGGGAGTCAATAAAATTGCAATGTACCTTTCCTGAAATTTTTGACTTTCCATTCAGGTTTAGCAGGTTGAAGTTATTTGGAATCAGATTACAAAGTACAGTTGATATCACCTGGTAGAAAAGGATGACAGAAATTGAAATTATATAGTGATCAACAATATTATAACAACTACATCTTACATTTTGATGATTGCACTAAACAAACATAACGAAATTGATGAGCAAAAACGGATACTAATTATCATTTACATTCCATCATCACCATCATTTCTGTCGTGCTGTTTAATGTCTCTTGTTCCTGATCCTGGTGGCCCATACCAAGAAACTAATTTTAGTTTTCACCCCTGCCATTTTCTCAACAATAAAGACATTTATTTAGTTAACCACAATTTTACTTTGATTAAAGCCCATGCAATTATGCCAATCTTATGACCCTTTAAGCCCCAAGCACTTGTAACAAATGACGTGTTGGTATATTCTTCCAACTCAGCTCCATAGTTTCAATAAATTATGTGCAGTTCGGGAAATTTGGCTTTTCAACTTCCACAGTTTATTCCACTTGATCAATTCTTTATTTCTCATTGCCAGTTATATTATTTTTTTGAGTTATGTGAGGGAAAGTTGATAAATTGCTTGGGTCTGAAACGGTTAATCAGGGATTTGCACAAAAGATAAGAAAAGACACTGACAGCAAAACAATGTTCTTGTTTTTTAAATCCTACCTGTTTTCCAGACCAAAGCAAACATGGCTTGATAATGCAAGGTGTCAGCAGTGTGATGGGTTTATTCCAGTAGTTCAAACTACTGTAAACTAACTGTTGATAATCTTCCCTGTATTGGAGCAGAAAGTTTTATTTGGTTTTATTTCAGAATATCATGGATAATGCCGCATGGTTTGCACACGGGCTGTAGGATACATTGGTTTCGAGTGTAACACAATTAAAAGCATAGCATCAAAGAAAATTATTCAAACCTTAAAACTGATGGTTGTGTTTTCTTTTTAAGCGAGAAATAGCCCATTTCCGAGTTGACAACTATTTGGGGACTGGTACTGAAATTTAGCATGCAAACGAGGCTAAGTGCGAAT
>JAODFW020468065.1:0-11979 GCA_027575235.2 Palythoa mutuki | reverse complement strand
CTAGATTTCTTTACAAAAGAAAACCAAGAAATTTATTTGCCTGTTATCCTGCTTTTGAGTATTTGTTAGACTTCTGCTGGTAAATAAATGTATTTACCAGACGTAGCAGATATCAGTTTCATTTTCTGTGAAAGTAAAATGACAATCATAATTACACGGATTGTTCATCGATATCATGATTGACAGCTCCGAAAGTTTCGCTGACTGCTTATGAAACTGTACTGAACATTTCTGCTTCTTCGGGATTAACACCTTTCATCGAGCACATCCAATCACAAGCCTGAAAATCTCTACTATTGCGATTAAGAATAGTATGAATACTAATCACCAAATATCCAAAAAACTATAAGCGGGAACCTTTGGTCATAGGTTATGACCCGTTTCCTCTGGTTTTCAAAGCAGCAAAGATCAGTCTGTGAATGTGAAAATAATAATAATAATATCATAATAATAAGAAAAACAATAATAACAAAAAATAATAGCAATAAAAATGTTATTATTACAAGTGACGATCATCATTTTGAACGTGCTGATAATCTACTTATACTAATTACGCATCACCAAATTGCTCCTTATTGATTCAAGGTTTTCTTGAATATGTCTGTTGAGGCCACTTAGCAGTTCGAACTGCTGATCACAGTGATCACAAGCAAACATTTTACATTTCTTTTTCTTTCCCCTAGTTTTATCACCCCCAATACATGTCCTTTTGTGCTTTTTCAAATTGTATGATTTATTGAACGACTTCTCACATTGGTCACAGGGGAAGGGTTTCAATCCTGTGTGTGTCCTTTTGTGTGTGATTAAGTGACCTGACGTACTGAACGACTTGTCACATTGATTACAGTGGTAGGGTTTCAGCCATGTGTGTGTTCTTTTGTGTGTGATTAAGTAACTTGATCGACTGAATGACTTGTCACACTGATCGCAGTGGTAGGGTTTCAATCCTGTGTGTGTTCTTTTGTGTTGGGTTAAGTTACTTGATGTACTGAACGACTTGTCACACTGGTCACAGGGGAAGGGTTTCAATCCTGTGTGTGTTCTTTTGTGTCTGGTTAAGTTAGTCGATTGACTGAATGACTTGTCACACTGGTCACAGTGATAGGGTTTCTCTCCTGTGTGTGTCCTTTTGTGTGTAATTAAGTGACCTGACGTACGGAACGACTTGTCACATTGATTACAGTGGTAGGGTTTCAACCGTGTGTGTGTTCTTTTGTGTGTGATTAAGTTACTTGGTTTACTGAATGACTTATCACATTGATCACAATGGTAGGGTTTCAGCCCTGTATGTGTTCTTTTGTGTATGATTAAGCTACTTGATGCACTGAATGACTTGTCACATTGATCACAGTGGTAGGGTTTCAACCCTGTATGTGTCCTTTTGTGTCTGATTAAGTTATTTGATTGACTGAATGACTTGTCACATTGATCACAGTGGTAGGGTTTCACCCCTGTGTGTGTTCTTTTGTGTGTGATTAAGCTACTTGATTGACTGAATGACTTGTCACATTGATCACAGTGGTAGGGTTTCAACCCTGTGTGTGTCCTTTTGTGTGTGATTAAGTTACTTGATTGCGTGAATGACTTCTTACATTGGTCACAGTGGTACGGTTTCAACCCTGTGTGTGTTCTTTTGTGTCTGATTAAGTGACTTGATCGACTGAATGACTTGTCACAATGATCACAGTTGTAGGGTTTCAACCATGTGTGTGTTCTTTTGTGTGTGATTAAGTTACTTGATTGCTTGAATGACTTTTTACATTGGTCACAGTGGTACGGTTTCAACCCCGTGTGTGTTCTTTTGTGTGTGATTAAGTTGTTTGATACACTGAATGACTTGTCACATCGATCACAGTGGTAGGGTTTCTCTCCTGTGTGTGTTCTTTGGTGTGTGATTAAGCTACTTGATACACTGAATGACTTATCACATTGATCACAATGGTAGGGTTTCAACCCTGAGTGTGTTCTTTTGTGTTTGATTAAGCTACTTGATTGACTGAATGACTTGTCACATTGATCACAATGGTAGGGTTTCAACCCTGAGTGTGTTCTTTTGTGTTTGATTAAGGTACTTGATACACTGAATGACTTATCACATTGATCACAATGGTAGGGTTTCATACCTGTGTGTGTTCTTTTGTGTGTGATTAAGCTACTTGATTGACTGAATGACTTATCACATTGATCACAGTGGTAGGGTTTCAACCCTTTGTGTGTTCTTCTTTTGTGTGTGATTAAGTTGCTTGATTGGTTGAATGACTTGTCACATTGGTCACACTTGGGGTTCATTCTTTTTTAAGTTCTTTATGCTTCACAATAAAATTGCTCTCAGTAAACGCTGTAGATTTCTGCTTGCACTTGTAAAGTTTCGTTCTCCACTGTATTAATAGTGATTTGTCAAATGTAGTTTATTATGGTGTCTGAAGTGAAGAGGAGCTATTCCAACTTTTTATACACACTTCTTGTTGATTCCTACAAGTAAGCAAGAGAGTCAATACCATTTATGTAGTACCATATAAAAAAAACTATGTAAGGCCCGAGTTTTGGTACGGCACAGATAAAAATGGTGTGGGCACCAAAAAAAAGTATGGTTAATTCGTTTACACTTCAATTTTATTTTCTTTACTCAGTCAGCAGAATTGCTTCTACCCAATACGTATGCATCTTGTGCTGTTTCAAAATGTTGGAGGGGAGTTTCTAATAATTGTAAAACATCACTGTTTTTCCAAGCCAGACCTCTAGATTTTCTTGGCTACTTGACTTTTCCCTGAGTTTTTGCACGTGTAACAACTTCAGTCGTCGCCATCTTTGATTTGAGACTGGTGCACTCATCTCATGCTCTTATGGGGAGTCGCTGACCACAAGAAGGCTCTTCAAATTTGTTTTGGTTGGGCTCGGATGAGGGTTTACACTGTAAATTTTATCTGAGCTGTGTTGATGTTTGCAATACCCGTACCAAATTAACCTGTTCTCAGACTAACTACTTCAATGGTCGGAGCACGGGTGAAACTTTTAGTATGACACAGATAAAAATTGGCTTGTGAAAGCATTTACACTTATAAATTTCTCTGAACCAAACGCTTTTTTTGGCATCCGTACCATTTTTTTCTGTGCCCTAGCAAAACTCCGGTGTAGTATAAATGGGCCTTCAATCATGATATACTGTAACACCTAAGCCCTGTGCTTTAAACTGAAGGTCTCACTTAATAAATGAACTCAAACCACTGGTTAAAAGTTAGAAATAACATCAAATGAGAACTCATTACTTTAAATTAAGCACCTGCCATTTGCTTTTTAATTCCTATTTTAATGGATGGTGATCCCAACAACAACTGGCCAATCTCATTACTGCCAGAACTCTCCAATATTTGTGAGAGAGCCGCACATGATCAGCTTACTTCTTATTTATCAAAGAACCAACGTTTGACATCTAAGCAATTTGGAAATAAAAAATGGAATTCCACTGAAACATCAATAATTCAAATAACTGATACTAATTTGTGACCTTGCACGGGAAAACGTACTCTAACGACTTTCCGTTCTTAAACGGGATTCCGTTTAAAACCTGTACAAAGCCGTTCGAAAAAATTTGCACCCGTTCGAACGGCTTCTGGCACCCGTTAGGTAAAAAGATCCACTCATTCGAATGACTTTGTCGCCCGTTTGCTAAAAAATACCAACTCGTTCAAACAACTTGATCACCCGTTCACTGACTTGTTCGAACGAGTTGGTCTTTCGTTCGCTGGATCGTGGAAACACCAACTTGTTGGGTCCCATTCAAGAAAAACAATAATTAATCAAGCGTACGAGCCTGTAATGTCATCCGCTCACTCAAAAACATCTTATACTTGTTCGCACGGTTCTACAGTTCCAGTCAGCTAAAGCATTCACTCTGCCGGCCTATGGGGCAAAAATAGCAATTTCACATTGTGAATTGACAATTGCAATTTCATATTGAGAATTCAATAATTCTTCAATCGAGTTCATCGTTTACACCATATTTTTGCAGCATTTCATGTTGTTTATGATATGCAGGGCACACGTTACTTGACTCAGTTGCCAGTGCAGTAGATACATGTAGATGTTCTCGGCAATGGCGTATTTTTTAAGCATTTTTCTTAAATATCTACCAAAATGTGTTGCTGTGCTAGCCAAACCTTTGATTCATTGAAGTTCTTGTACCAAAAAGTGTGAATAATTCAAACAAACAGCAGCATTTTTGAAGTCAATCTACCGATGCGAAACCAAATTAAACTTCACAATTGCAACTAATAACAAAACGCTTTTAAAAACAAAACCAACTGCATGATTCAAAATAGTTCTGTTTTTAAAAGTAAAATCCCTTTCCCAAAGCTGTAAAGGGTAAACGCTCATAATAATCTCAAAACTTAGCATTTAAAACTGAGTTTCAGAAGTGAATGGCAAGGCATTATGGCGCGCGCTCCCTGTCATATCAGAAAACCCACTAACATGTTATACATTTACTGTCATACAAATATTATTTGTGGTTGATGGCGGCCAATGCATTTTGACAATAATCTTGGTTTTTTCTTGTTTTCTTTAGTTGAAGTATTTTTATAAACATCTTTAAGAATACGATTTTTTTAAAAATTAAGGCTGTTTGTTTGCAATGCAATTAATATAAACTCATGCAAGTCAATCGGCTTCATATTTGTGAGACTCTATCGAAATGTGCAAGATACGATTTCCTTGAATCATTCAGAATTATAAGGAAGCCGTTTATGGCCATGCAATTAAAATTTTTAAGAGCCTTGTGAACGGCTCAGCTATCAATTATATCTGTTCCAAGTTTTCTTAAGCTGTTAGAACGGTTCAGCTGCCCGTCTAAAATTTTTCACAAGTCGTTCGAACGACTGGGCAACCCGTTCGTAATACTTAATAACCTGTTCGAATGACTAGACAACCCATTCGAAATACTCAATAACCCATTTGAACAACAAGGCAACCCGTTTAAATGGCCTGTGGACCCGTTTAAAACTGTTCAATAGTCGTTTTTTTTTTCAAAAGTTTAACGGAAAGTCGTTAGAGTACGTTTTTTTATTTAGCTGGGTTTGAAACTTCTCCAGCAACAGTGAATGTAAATGTAGCGATAGCGATTGCATTTTAGCAACAGGGAAATTTATTTAGCGAGTTTTGAAACTTCTCCATAATAAACTTTATTAAATCTCCAATAAAATGGCTTTTCAGAAATAATTTACAATATAAAAACTAATTAATAAAATACTACTAAAATATGAATAAAATCACTGGACCTGTGTCAAAGGTCGTCAAAAATGTGTTTTCCAACTATAATGCCCCCTTATAGGAAACAATGTGGCGACCAGGATTGCCTGGTTTATGAATCTTGGGAAGAATGTAGAAGCTACTGGGTTTGGGTTCAGTTTGTACAAAATATTTATGTCTGTCGTTGTCTATGTAATTATCACAAGGTTCACATATTTCAAGTTTCAAGTCGGTTTTTTATTGATAATTTACAGCAAAATATTGATACACGGCCCTCAAGTACACGCATTTTTTTTATAAGAACCTGTAAATTTTGCCGAGGCTCATTGTTCTTAATTTCTTGGCGATTTCAGCCTCAATTTGTTCTTATTTTGTTCTTATTTCTGTGCGCGGTTTTTATTGAAAAAAAAAACACAAAATAAAACAAGGTATTGGAAAATGAAACGGCCTTGCGCCACACATGTATTGTACGGCTAAGTTATTTCAATTCGAACAAAAAACACAATATTTCAGTTTTAAAATAGACATGTTATGGATGTCACCACCTAAGAATGAAACGGAATATTTATTGTTGTAAGGTACATAACTAATTATTACGAAAAACTATTGTATCTACGGTAGGACAATGATAAATGGACATCATAAATATTTTGGTTCTTCGGCCATTTCAATTTATATAAAGAAGGAAAAGTATACAAACAGCGGTTCTATAAAATATCACTGCACAATGTATTGTTTAAAAATATAATCTAAAACTTAACGTTTCGCATGCTACAGCACACATCTTCAGACTTCAGTATAACAAAACCTACCTGTGGTAAGCCCAGTCATAATGTGGGTTTGCTTTTTCGTCGTCGACCAGACAGTTTTCCATCCTACATTTCCTTGCGGCACCAGCTCAAGCACAGGGTTCGAATTTTAGACTTGCAAAGCCCATTTCTTGCTCAATCATGGTGAGGCAACATGTACAAATTTAGAATGTCACAAAATGCGATTTCCAAGCTCAAATGCAGTGGGGGAGCACGAGCAAAATTTTGCTCAGCAGATATATCTATAGTGTGTGCCAAGCTTTACTACGTAAACCGGAAAAAGTTGATTTGAAAGTTCATTTTTTTCAGTGACGCCTCAAAAAAACCTTATGATGTCCTGAATTATTTGCGATATAGTGCTCTGGTAATGGTCAATGTCTTGTCAGCCTCATTACCGCAAAAACTAAGGCGGTGTTTACATGATACCGAATAGAAATTCATTCTGGTACGAGTTCGTCCCGGTTCCATACAAATCGCTGCATTTGTTTACATACTTCAAAATTGTTCATTTACCGGAAGGACTCATTTTGGAATGAACTCATCCCTGCTCTCGCACCAGATCGAAATTAAGTTTCGAACCGGAATGAAATCCGAATGCAATTCGTTCCGGTATCATGTAAAGAGTGTACGAGTTCATACCAGTACAAAATGGCTGCGAAGCTGGACTTTTGATAGACTGGGGCAAGTAGAGCGTGCGCACTATACTCGGACCAGGCTACCAAGTTTGTTGTTGTCGCTTCGTTCCGGTATGATATGAGTTCATATGAACACGTTACTGAATTTATTTCCATTTCGGATTGAATCTCGATCCGGTATCATGTTAACACCGCCTATGGAAGCTGCAATAAAACTGCAATCAATCCCGTGCTGGATTTCAGTTAACTTTTTAGGGGTATGGCTAAAAATTTTTTAGCTGCGGCTAAAAAAGTTGTCATTATAGAAAGCCCGGGCTAATTTTTATCCGGCACACACATGTCCCCCTCAATTGCCCTGGCGAAAGCCTGTGAAGCTATAGCGAATATTCCTCAAAAGTCAAGAGTGCACCGGCGAAATTCGCCGTTCGCCGGACCTTATCTGAAACCCTGCCGTGTTTAAACTGTTTTGGTTTAACCATTGGTTTTCAGCCTTTATTCTCAAGAGCTACTTCGAATGCGAAACAATTAGAAGAATGAGAAGTAAAACTTGGTTTGACTAAGCCACAATAGACTCTTTCCGAATTACGCTCCACTGCTCACAAACCTTCAAGTCGAGGCTAAATGCTCGCTTTATATACATTTGCTGTACTTTATAGCACCTCGCTTCGACTTGATGTTACATCAAGTCGAGGCGAGGTGCTATAAAGCATGTTTTCGGTTTGTCGGCAGTGAAGAGTAATTCGGAAATGGTCTATTGCGTTTCGGTTCTCGCTTCGTTTTGATTAGTTGTGGGACCGGAAGTTTAAAATATCACGTGATTACCTGTTACACGAATGCAAAAGATCACTACCGTCGGACAAAGCACGTGTTTACAGTACATTTCCGCACAGTCCTTTTCCATCGATGTTATTTTTAAAAGCACAGAAGACATGATTCGACTAGCCTGTGAGGCGATTTACATTTGATTCAAATAAACAGTTACTTAAAAAAATTGTCTTCGATCTGGGGGATTTAGTCGCCTTAAATTAATTCTTGTCGTTTTCTACAATCACCAAGAAGCACAGGCTAAACCAATCGCCCTGGATAAGAGAACTAAGAGAAAAAATCAAGATAAAAGCAAATAAATAACAGTTTCAGAGTACGTCGTCTCAAATTTATTGAATACTTTTCCATGCATCTGTTTCCTTTAAATCAGTACACGTGACTCAAACTTGGGCTGTCTGTGGTTTACGTGGTAAAACGAAATTGCTAAGCTAAATCCTTTTAATAGGCTAAGTGGCCCATTAGAGCCACTGCTTATCTCCGGTTTCTGTAGTGTTAAGCGGATGAGAGTCGTTGACTCCGCCTGGACGGGACACTAATCCATCGCAGGTTAGCCCCCAGCAGAAGCTGGTACTCGTTTTACCGACCTCGGGAAGATGGAAAGCTGAGTCCACTTTGGCGGAAAAGAAGGTCACACAAATGTTCAACACTTGGCTAAGCCGGAAGTTGAACCTGGGGCCTTGTGGTTAGAAGGCAGAGATCTTACCAGTATGCCAATCACACCGCCTTTAAAATGAAATTGTACGATTACTTAATTTTCGAAAAAGATTCGTAAATATCGCTCTAAATAATGAACATTAGAGATATCATAGCGACCATACTATGGTTCCTTCAAGAATGAGATTTGGGTGGTTTCCTTTCTGTGGGCGCTAACACGGCTGCTCTGTTTTTCGTATTTTGGGGGATGCGCCAAAATACTGCATGTACGTAAAACTAGGAGTTCAAAGGTTTTCAAGATTGTCCCGTAAAGGGGTTCACAGCCGGGAGGTAGGATGGGAGGATTCGTTAATTAAACCACTTTTGTTTATTCTATATTCTGTCTAGTAAATGGTCCGTCTTCACCCCAAACACCTCATAGCCGGCCACAGTAAAATTGTAATCTCCCATCAGTAAACTGTTGGAGGCCTGGTGTCCATCATAGGAATGAGGCAAGTTGGTGTACGATTCTTCATTTACGTCACAACTGTCGCTCAAGTAGAGATCAGCTCCCGCTCCAAACATTGGACCGCATCTGCAAGGAGAAGAAATACAAACTTCTAGTTTCAGTCTCCTATCTGTAAATCTGAACTTTTAATGTATATCAGCCTGAGGAGCAGGCCGTTTTGTAACGAGGTGAAAGAAAATCGAAAATTCGAATTCGGGTATTCGAGAAGAAAGACTGGGGAGAAAAAATACCCCTCCCCCCTACCCTCTCGAGGTTCATATTTTGCTCTTCTCCTCAGTCTTTCTTATTGCGCTCGTTTAAAATGGCGACCGAATTTTCGAAATTTCCTTCTCATCAAGAGACCGCAGCTACACAGACCAGTGTATATTGTCTATGAACCCTTTCTCAACCCTCCCTCTTTTCTTCCTTCCCCGACCCTTCAAAGAGATCTCACTAACACAGGTTCACTGTTCTTTAACGCTTTGTGTGATTTTCGCAAGAGCTAACAAGTCGGAGGGAAAAGGACTTCTTGTAGTCTATGTTCGAAATGAAGTAAAGTGCTGTGTTTTCAACATATAAACTGGCAGGAAAAGAAATGCTTTAAATTTCATTGCAGCGTATCTAGTCACCTAATTCCTTCAGAAACGGATTATCTTTTAAAACCAGGATCTATACAGATTCTTTCAACTGAAATTTTAGGACTCAGTTTATAAAGGACTTTTTATTGTAAATTTTAGGACCTTTTATTGTAAATTTTAGGACCTTTTATTGTAAATTTTAGGACGTTTCACTGATGAACATTTTTACGTTTTACTTCTATCGTAGAACTCATTCTGATGTTCAGTATAAAAACAAATATACAGTGATAACAGTGAGTTTTGGCCTTAAACTTCAACTGGGAAAAACAAGAACCCATTTGGGATTGTAGTCTGTTATTACTAGTGCTTTTCTAGGACCTTTTTCTAGGATTTTAAGTCCTAAAATTTGATTTTTTTAATTTTAGGACTTTTTAGGTTTTTATGTATCGCCTCTATTAGCGAGCTAGACGTTCCGAAGCTGCACGACCGGTTTGCCCGAATAAGGCGGAAAGATCATCGGCGGCAATGAGGGAAGATGAGAGCTGTTGAAAACGAGCATATACGATAACAGATTGACTGGATTACATATTGGCCGAGCGAAAATTGATCGACAGAAGCACAAACTTGTCGAGCGTGTTGTTTTGCACGAAGAGAAATAGTGTGAGTGAAGCTCTTTGTCTAGGTAAGTTTTTAATTATTTTGCGATGAAGTCTGAAATTTTCTCCTTTGACTTATCTGGGCTTTCGAAGAATGCGTTTGGGGAAATGGCAAAGAGTTTTGGGACGCTATTTTTCATCTATATAGGTGGAAACTATCGAGACCGAACGAACTGTGCTAACTGGCCGTTCAAACAAACGAGTCACAAGGCGACAATTTTAGATGCAAGATTTGAGAATGGCTCCCTATGTTTTGCAATTTTCTTTTTGTTGTCCAAAAATTGAAGAAATTGAAAACTCTACAGCTTTTCAAAACGGTTGTTTGAACAAAAAAGAGCAAGAAATGGAGAGATCGTCTACCCGTCTTCCATGTTAACGTAGACTTTGCCCTTTTAGTCTACATTCTAAAACTCTGCCTTACATCAACCTTGTAGATGTAAATCAAACCTGTAAATCAAACTTGTAACTTGTAAGTGAAATCACGTTCACGTTCATATCAGTCACGTAGCCTTTGGCAACCTGTTTTTTATGACCGTAAAAACATTAACCCTGTAAAACTCACCTCGGATGGTGAAGGGTTGCATACTTTGGCTTTACAACCTTAAACAAAGTTGGGGGAATTCCTTTCATATTTACAAGTGTAAATAAAAAACAGCTGCAACAATAAAAAACGTGAACGTTACAGGATGTCAACAATTCAATTATTAAAATTTCAACCAGACAAGACCATCGCATGATATTAATTACTGCTTAGCTTTCACCATTAAATTAAGTTTATAACATGCATCGTTAACTGTGAGAAGTACTAGCCCTTAGGACTTGTTTATAATAAAAAAGACTTGTAGTGTGTGACGTACAAGAAGAAGAAGAAGAAGAAGAAGAAGAAGAAGAAGAAGAAGAAGAAGAAGAAGAAGAAGAACAAGAAGAACAAGAACAAGAACAAGAACAAGAACAAGAACAAGAACAAGAAGAAGAACAAGAACAAGAAGAAGAAGAAGAAGAACAACAACAACAACAACAACAACAACAAGAACAGGAACAAGAAGAACAAGAACAAGGAAATCATAATGATGAACAAGTACAAGAACAAAAACAAAACAAAACAAAAGTACAAGTACAAGAGCAAGAGCAAAAACAAAAAGAGTAAAAAACAAAAATAAGCAGGAGAAGGAGGACAGGAAGGAGCTGAAGGAGAAAAAGGACGAGAAGGGGAAGGAGAATATTCGGCACAAGGATGAAAATATTGAACAGGAGAGGAAGAAGAGGAAGTAAAACTTAATTGAAAGGTAGAAGATTGTAAAAAATGGAGAAACAATGTATATACTTTATTGTACCTTCAGTTTGCGTTCCCTCACTGCAGACCATCATTTTTTTCTCGGATGTCTTTAATTGGGCAGCCATGTCATCAAGTTTTTCATGGGTGATTCTGTGTTTTTCACAGCACTCATTATGGTGGTCATCAAGTTTTTCATGGATGCTTCTGTCATTTTCACAGCACTCTTTCAAATGATTGATATGGCATTCCTCATCTTCCGGGTCCATAGTCTCATACTGAAGTTTTTTAATTGCGCCCTCATAATCTTTACCTCCGAGTCTAATTACTGCTTGGCTTATGTCGCTCCAGTAATCATTGAAATCGGTGTCAGGTATGGAGGTATTATTTATGTGAAACATTTTGTTTCGGTAGATCCTGATTCGCTCAATATCATCCGCTTCATTCACATCCCCTCCTGCTGGCAATTTGCCCCATCCTGACAACGGTGGCCTGAGTTTATTACAAATATTCCTTAAAAGGACATAGAGCAAAGAAATGTCAAAATTGGCCGAAGTGCACGTGATACCTGAACCACTTCCTGGGTATAAATAAGTCAACTGTTCGTGATTTATAAATTTGGGAAACAGTTTTGAAAGAGTTTTGCGTTTAGTTGCTAGATCTGCTTGAAGAGTGGCAGGAGGATAATATGAATCAAAGGTTTTTCTCAAAGCTTTTGTTCCACCATCCATAAGCAACCTGCACAACCGAGCATAGTTTGTCTTCTCCTTTGTTGATGAAAGAGATGGGGCAGTTGCCATACTTCCAAATATTTAAGT
>JAODFW020467111.1:0-11986 GCA_027575235.2 Palythoa mutuki | reverse complement strand
CGCACTGACCAAAACCCTTCTTCTTATCTCCTTTTTTCTTTTTAGATCCAATCCCCTCTCTTTTCCCACCCACACAGGATTGGCCCGCCACATTTTTACTCTTACCCATCCTTTCAACCCAATCACCTGATCCCTTACCCTAACCCCACCAACAGCTGATTTTCCCGCGAAATTCATCCCATAGCAACCAGCTCATCGATCAGCTGATCCCTTAGCAACCAAATTTGCCGCGAAAAAAGCCTTGTACTCCTCCGTATCACTACTCTTATTAATCATTCATAATTCTCTAATATTTTGACGCGAGATCTCGACATATTTTCTAATAACTCATACGGATATTGATAAGAAATTATTATTTATCCTTAATAGTTCATTTGCATTATCCCTAATAATTATTAATCATTAATAATTCTCTAATATTTTGACGCCAAAACTCGGTGTACCACTACTAATCTCGCACCTACTTTTTAAATCTTCAAAACAGTTTTAATACAAATTTTACAATGGTTGCAAGCTGAACTCTATACACTCTTCTTTTTTATAAGAACGTTAGACTAAAAATTGGCCAAAGTTTAAGAATTGATGCTAAGATCACATGCACCCGAGGCTGAGGAATGGCCAAGAACTTTATTTTGTTACATTAAGGCACAAAATCATAGAATCAGCAAACAGTCGATAGTGCAACTGGAGTAAAATACATTGATTGATAATTTTTACAAAAACAATTTTCAGGACTTATTTTCTCTTTTACTCTATGCACTTGTTAATCAAAATATCGAAGTCCGGCTCGCATCTTGTTAGATACACGTACAGTGTCGTTGTTCTTATAAAAAAGTGTGTACACTGAAATACGTATGATCAGTTAAGAACACTTTCAAGAACATTTTAAATAGGCAAAGATCCCCGGCCAAAATATTTAAGAACATTCATACTCGGCCCAAAAATAAGACGTCCTTATATAAAAAAAGACTATAGGCAGGTTGAACTAACACTGAAATGTAAGCTTGCTGTTTCTATATTGGATTGTTTTCAAATGAAAAAATATATATCTCACGGCCTATTTAAACAAATTCATGTTCCATAACGGTTTCTTTATTAATCGATTAGAAAAAACATGCAGTTTGTCATTCAAAATATTTATTTTGGACCCGTATTTACAGATTTTTAACATTTTGTTGATTATTATTCGGAAAATAAGTTCAGCGTTGAAAAAATATGTCATGAGATAGCCAACAAACAAAAAAAGAAAAAGAGAAACAAGATTAAAAGCAGTAAATGAAACTGAAAATTTCTCCTAAATTTGTCCTGCGGACTGCCGGACTCTCTCTAAAGCAATGTTATTCCCCTTGAGTTCTTACAATCTTTTAGGTTTCCCTTTTTTGGTAGTTTTATTATCACTCCTCTTATCCAGTCCTCTGGGATGGTTTCATGACTCCACACTTTTCTCAGTAATCTATGTATTCTCTTAGTTGAAAACTCTGTGTCAGCCTTCAGCAGCTCAGCTGTGATATTGTCGATACCGGGAGCCTTTCCGTTTTTTAGCTTTGCGTCTTTAACTTCTCCAAACAAGAGTTGGTTCATCCACTGCTATTTCCTCTATCAATTCTCCAAAGTCAAATTCTGATTCTTCCTCAGTTGTTATCTCTATTTAAAACTTCTTTAAAGTGTTCTGTCCATCGTTTCTGCACTTCCGCCTTTTTACTTAGAAGGCGCCCTTCGTTATCCAGCACTTTGGCAGTATTCCTTGGTCTCTCATTACACAGCTTCTTTGTCAAATCATATAGTGTTTTCATTTGTCGGCGACCTGCTACTTCCTCAGCTTTCAAATGCGATGTTCTGTATCCATTTCTTCTTGTCTGATTTCAAACTTCGTTTCACTTCCTTGTTTCTCCTTTACCCTCTCCTATCGCATGCTTAAGATCTTCTCATTTATCTGCTGCCTCTGGTCTATCAATCTGCCATGATTCTTCAGTTATCCATGGCTTATTCTTCTTCCGTTGTTTACCTAAGACTGCTTCTGCCACTTCTGTATACGCCTCCTTCATAATACGAAAATCATGTTCCACCTCATTCACTTCCATTACCACTGTTTCGTTTCTTCTTCCTTTCCTCCTTCTTCCTCTAGTGCTTGCAATCTATTTCTTAATGTGATCTTAAACACATTCCTCACACCTTCTTCCTGGTTCTTCGTCCTTCTATCCGGAGAAATCCATGTTGCCTTGTGGATGTCGTTATGCGGAAACAATTTTCAAGTTATCACCAGCTCGTTTAGGTCACACATCTCACATAATCGCTCTCCGTTATCATTCCGTATTCCTAATCCATGCTTTCCCATTACTCTCTCAAAGTCCTCATTTTGGTCTCCAACCTTAGCATTCCAGGACCAATTAGAGTAAATTTCTATATTTGCGTCCCAGAGATGCATTACAAATTCAAAAATGCATTTTTTGGGAAACAGTTTGCGTCAAATAATGCACGATTTTTGCATTAACACGATCCCTGGATATCACACTTAACCATGACAGGTATCTTCCCTCACACTCCCCTGTATGTAGGTTTTGCTGGTACTCACTGATACAGTCAAGTGTCTTGCTCAAACACACAACACAGTCAGACATTTGCATGCTAAGCGGACAGCCATTGTGCAGCTCACATAGTGCTTTATCTGGATTTACATTACAAGAGATACATATTGAATTTAAAGTCTTTCTTTTTGAGCCCACATTAAAACAAACCAGCACTATAAATCATTAGTACAAACTTCTTACTTTGTAATGCTGTTGATGTTTAAGCTTATTTTTCTCTTTAAAATAATTTTCAGAGGTGTGGACAGTAATATTGTGACATGGAATAGAGTGATTTTACTCCATGGTAAGTAGGGGAAAAAATCGATCAGAGTTAAAAATACTCCACATTTCTTTCTTTCATGAGGATGTAGGTTTTTGTATCACATCCAAGTTCTTGATTTTTTTTTTGTTTGATTATGGCTGCTTAATTACTGCGATGTCAATCAGTAAATAGGGTGTAGCTCACAGCCCAGTCAAAATGTGCCGGCAGCCGGCGATTTTGCCGCCTTCTATGAAATATCTGCCGCCCAAACTCCACAAGGTACAACCATTTGAAGACAACATTTTCATTATTTTCAAGGCAAACACGTCTCTGCTCGCTCCCAAACAACCCCCCCCCCCCTCCCTTCCCCCTTCAGGGATCAAGGGCTTTCGTCCTTATCTGCCTACTACTCAAGCCATCTTGCCGACTACTCTGACTGTGCTGAACTCAACTTTGACAGTCTATTTGTGAACTTGACTTAGATATGATGCTTTTCAAAGTATATTTTTGCATCTAAATTTTGCTTCTTTTGACAAAAATATACATTGGAGATTGGAGACAAAAGACATGCAGTTACCATATTTGCTTGTGTATCCGTCGATACCTTGTATAAGTCGAGCTCCATTTTTGAATCCAAATTCAATCCTTTTTTTCCCAGTTTGTCACTTTATTTTTGTCTGTTTATAGATCGAGTTCAGTTTTTTAAGTTAATTTTCACATCTCAAACCTGGACTTATACATGAGCAAATACGGTTGGTGTTTTACTGCTAGAGTAGTAATAAATATCCCTTCTAACCAATACTACACACGTGAGGGGAACATTTGTTACAATTATTTGGGGAATATTTATAAGAGATGAGATAAACTTACAGAATGCTGCAATGGTCAGTTTCATTTTTTTAATTTTTTATCGTTTCTTTGGTAATTGTACCACTTAAAAGTATGACATTCATGATAGTTCATGTTTTGAAATTAGGTTTTACATAGTAATTGTAAACATAACATGCATGTATTTGTTGCAGGGCCACCTGGTACTGGAAAGACGTCACTTTGTAAAGCCCTCGCACAAAAGTTGTGCATAAGACTTTCAGATAGGTAGGGGTTGTGTTGTCTTATATTCTCTTGGCTTTAAAACATTAGAAACGGGTACTCTTGGGTGCCAAATAAATGTCCCCTTTGTAGTCAGACTAGACAGTCAGTCTCTAAAACTGATCACAAAAATCACACGATATCATTTTAGCCCCCTCACAATATCCCATCCTGCACTTCGTGCACGGATGAGATAAAAAAGTTCAGGCCACGTGAAACATGGAGAAGCACAATTCAAAGAGAGTTGAAAGAGAAAGGGCTCAGTTTGTGGACGGAAGCAGTGGCGGCAGCAGCAGACAGGGTACACTGGAGGAGACAATTTCGCCAGCCCAATTCTCCAGAGGGAGAGACGGAACCCAAATGATGGTGATGATGAATAGATTAAAAAGAAACCATTACCACTCTGTAATTGGAACTGTTGTACCTGCTCCTTGATAGAAGAACTTTCCTGATTTTGTATCTTCTAAAGTGTTGCTAATCAAATAATTAATAGGGGATTCCATGACTGCGACTGGTAAATAAGCAATGTTTCTCAAACTTGCACTAACCTAGGTATACATATGGACAGCTGATAGAGATCAACAGCCACAGCTTATTCTCCAAGTGGTTCTCAGAGGTCAGTGTTCGACCCAAAACATACAGCAGTTAGTCTTGTGATGTTTCTTTGTTTTACATGTCTGCAGACCTTTGCAATAGGCCCTTTGCAGGAGCTGGTCACGTGCTTAGATACGACATAGCAACACGCAACTGGTGAACAAGCCAACCAGTGGTATTTTATTTCTCTATTGTAGTAAGTGTGTAACCCTTGCCCCCGCCTCGATTAGTCATTTTACTAGTAGCGGGGGCAAGCAATTTTGTAACTATGTATCTATATTACTATCAATAAAGTTCAGTTCAGTTCAGTTCACTTTTTTGTTCTTACCACAGTTTGACGTCCTCTGTGATCTATTACTGAACAGAAGCACAAAAACATGGAATCTATTTGTTAATCAGTATTTAAAAAAAAGAGACTGAGAAGAAGGAGCCAGTCATTGTGGTCTACTTCTCAAATGTTGAAACTTTTAAAGTTGTATTAATATTTGGATTAATACCGATTTATAATATTATGATGTATATTTGTATGTAAGCTAAGCATCCTTTTACAAGCCGAAGTGGCCCATGGAGCTGGTGCTTATCCCCGTTTTCTGTAGCGTTAAGCGGATGAGAGTCATTGACTCCCCCAGGACGGAACACTAATCCGTCGCAGGTTAGCTGGTACTCATTTTACCGACCTCGGGAGGATGAAAAGCTGAGTAGACTTTGGCGGAAAAGAAGGTCACACAAATGTTCAACTCACGGCTGAGGCGGGGATTGAACCTGGGACCTTGTGGTTAGAAGGCAGAGATCTTACCACTGCGCCAACCACACCTCCGTCATTTGTATGTAAACGAGGAATTAAATGGGCTGCGCTCACTGCGCTATATACCGCACTGCATTTCAGTTGTTGTTTAGTTGCGGATGGGGGGAATTAAGGAACTAGGCTCTTACGGTCTGCTTTCTATATGGCTTTTAAATATTAAAGTACAAATAACGAGAATGGAACGAAGTTATTCAGCTTTTTATAACTAATTTATATCGGCAATTAAAATACGCCCTGTATGAGAAGACAAGTTGTTAACAACTGGCAGTTTTTTTTTGCATCATTAAAATTACTCATTGTCAGCAACCAATAGCTATCGATCGCGACAATAAATTTTTGATCGTTTTTTTTGTCTGTGACGGAAATTATGTACCTGTTGACAATTCTCGTTTCTCACTCCGGGCATATATTGACAAGTTTTTCTCATGAGTGTATTTAATGTTTCCTTTTAAACAACTAAACAACATAAATAGATATCGCTTCTCCGTTAAGATTTTTTTCTATAAATGAAAACGGTAGAGTTAAAAGAATTTTATTGAGAAAACATTAGATTTTTCGACACCGTCATTGAAAGCTGAAACTGTTATCTGGGTTTTGACTTGTGTTGTTGCAGTTGCTGTAACGTAATTTTTTACAGTCTGCTTCATAGTATGCAAGTCTATGTGGAGAAAGAACCAAATGAATTTACATTTCGGCGAGGAAGGGAACAAACACGAAGTTAGAAATAAATATAGCATCTTGTTCTCTTTCCAACACACTCATCCGCGAAAATGGGCTTGAGATTCCCGGAACGGGACTCGAACCCGCGTGATAACCACTAAACCACCGGAACTGATCATGCTGGCAACATAGCAAGTTACAGCGGGGTATAGAATTATCGAACATGGATGATCCATCAATTATTTTCTTCACTCGAGTGTGTTCTTCTGCCTTAGAGCCTTTACACAAGGATTCATACAAATAAATTCACATTTCGGCGAGGGTGAGAGCAACAGCAAAGTAAATTGCTTTGTTGCCAGCAAGGTGAGTTCCGGTGGTGTATTAGTTATCACACCTGACGTAGTAACCAGAAAACGTGGGTTCGAGTCCCAGCCGGGGCATTCAAACCAATTTCTTTTGGAAAAGTGTGTCAGTTTACAATCTTCAAACCAAACGCACACCACAGACACGGTAGTTCCGATCGTCCGACCTGGCTGAGCTCACCCAAGGCAACCTCGTCACCAAAATCAGGTCTTACCTCCGTCACTCGGACCAGAAATGAAACCCTGTTTGTCCTTAATGTCAACTGCCAGAGCTTAACAGCTAGCTAATTAATGATCTAACGCCTGATATAATTATAAGCACCGAATCCTGGTTAACCAGTAATCATAATACCCAATGAATGTTTTCCAATCGAGACCTACCAGGTTAAACGGAAAGACAGGCCGAATAACCCCATGGAGCAGTGTTCATTGCTGCAAAATTGGACCAAGCAATGGTCAGGCAAAGTAATTTAGAGGCAGACTGTGGGCTGCTATGGTGTAAACTTGAAGTCCAGGGATGTAAGACTCTCCATATTGGATCTTACTAAAGACCCCATGTGACCGACAAGAAAAACTTATTTGAACTTGAAGTTAATTGGAAAAATCTCTAATTCAGATCAACCCATCACATAACATTCTGCTTGATGGGGACTTTAATTTTCCATGCTGGGACTGGGATAAGAAAACCGTGAAGAATGGTTGCTCTTATGCGACATTGCATCATGAGTTTGGGGATCTTCTCAATGACCGAGATCTTGTGCAAATGGTAGAAATGCCAACCGCAGGTAATAGCATCCTGGACCTCATGATTACCAACAATCCATCTACAACACTCCAAGTCAAAGTTGTCCTCAATATGTCCGACCATGAATGTCCACTGATGGATTTGAACGTCCGCCCCAAACGATACAAACGGAAACAACGAGAAATGCCATTATACAAAAAGGCAAGATGGGACAGCTTTGAGGCTGAACTTCAGCTTACCGCGGACAAAATTGAACTCAATAAGAACACCATGACAGCAAATGAAATGTGGAAAGCATTCAAGAAAGGCATAAACGACGGCATCAAGAAATACATACCGCAAACGAAATACAAATCCAAAAACAACCTGCCGTGGATCACGCCAGCAATAAGGAGATTGATCAGTCAGACGACGATACCGAATTAACATAGAAATAAAGCGAGCCAGATCAAGGAGTGCCTTTGGAGTTGTGCAACAATATGAACATTAGATTAGAGATATAAAGACCAAAATCTAGAGAGAATGAAGAACGGCATACTGGAAGTATGTCGAAACTATTTATCTTACCAAACGATCCTAATAAGTACTGTGCAATAAAAAGGTTCTTCTCATTCATAAAACATCGAAGAACAGATAATGTGGGCGTTCCATCACTACAGAAAGACGGTAGAACAATATCAGATGGGTCATAAAGCACGTGAACAATTTCAGTATTTACGAGAAACAATCCTGATGAACCCGGATATACCACTGCCACCAAGTCCATTCCCTCACATGAACGACATCCAGATATCAAAGGAAGGAGTGCCTCTATTAGTTGAAAGACTAAAAGTCCACAAAGTGTCTGGCCCCAATGGAATTTCACCCTTTATTATGAAAGAACTCTCAGAGCCAGTTTCTGCCATTTTAGCATCAATCTTCAATAAATCGTACGAAAGCGGAGAGATCCCATATGACTGGAACAAGGCTAATATCACATCAGTCTACAAGAAAGGCTCGAAGTACCATCTCAACAACTATAGGCCTATCTCCCTTACCTGTGTCTCGTGTAAATTAATGAAGCATATTCTGGCAAGCTCAATTATGCGGCACGCAAAGGAGCACAACATCCTTTACAGTCTACAACATGGCTTTAGTTCCTGCGAAACTCAGTAACTTGGATTTGTACATGACTTAATCAACTTGATGCACTCTGGGGCCCAAACAGACATCCTAATTATGGACTTCACTAAGACCTTCGATAAAATCATCCATCGACTTCTTGTCCAGAAATTACAGCATTATGGGATTAGTGAAAAAACCAACCAATGGATTAATTGTTTTTTACAGGGCCGATCTCAAACTATTGTCCATGAGGGCGAATCATTGGACAGTACCAATGTTCTCTCTGCCGTGCCACAAGGCTTCGTTCTAGGACCCTGCCTGTTCCTGTTCTATATTAACGATCTGCCTCAATTACTGGCCTCTAATGACAGACTATTTGCGGATGACACTGTTGTTTTTCTAACTATCAAATCTGAAGCCGATGCCCAAATACTGCAAAACGACCTAGACAAATTTGCAATATGGGAGAAACTGTGGAAAATGGAATTTCATCCAGAGATGTGTGAAGTATTACAAGTAAGTCGCAAACGTTCGATGATCAAACACGAGTACAAGCTGAGTGGAAAGGTTCTGGCCGTAGTCGATTCGGCAAAATACCTGGGTGTTATCATCACCTCTGACTTGAGATGGAACAGGCACATAGATAATATAACCAGCAAAGCCAACAGAACTCTGAGTTTCCCCAAAGGGAACCTTAGAGTAAAATCAACTACCGTCAAGACCTCTGCATATTACAGCCTTGTACAAACTATACTCGAGTATGATTGTGTAGCCTGAGACCAGTACACTGAGGAAAACATCAATAAATGGTGTAACGAAGAGCAGCACGGTTTTTACTTGGCCGATACAGCTATATCTCGAGTGTTACAGAAATACTGCAGGAACTAAATTGGATGCCTATTGAATAAAGACGGCAAAACCAGAGACTCGCAATGCGATATAACAATGGGCAACTTGAAATGGGTCATAACGACCTTAAGTTACGGTGAAGACGCCCATCACGACACGTGAACTGCGAGTGTTTCGAAGACCCAGCATCACGTACGAACTACCACATGCGGTCATTCATCTCACGCACAATAAGAGGGTGGAACAGATTGCCCAATTCGGTGGCCTAGGCATAGACTCTGTCAGCTTTTAGATAGAAACTTGGACACCAACTTTAATTATAATTATGTTTTATTATAAAGTATTATTCTGACTTGAACATCTAATTTTATTATATTATTACGAACACTGCACCGCACAAGCACCTAACTTGATGAATTTTTAAAACCATGCACCTGCACAACGGCACACACTCATAAGAATCCTCACTCAGAGGGAGATGAGTATAATGGAAGAAGAAAAAACAAGGAGAAAAAGATGCGATATTTATTTCTAACTTTGAAAGAACCACAATTAAAAAGAATTAAAATCAAAACTTGAGAAAGTCAAGCGAGCAAAGTTAGTGACCAAAGTTTCGATTCAACACATGCAGTTTACAAGAAGATATCGGTGCAATGAAAAACACAAAAGCGCTAGGGAAAAAGCCGTCAATACGTTTTCATATTCTTTGTAAAATCCTCACTTTTTAAAAACACGTCACAGAGACAACATTCAAAATATTGGTCTTTTTTAATACTTATGAGCCTCGATCACTCGAAGTTCCCACTAACTCGAATTAAACTCGTTTTGCTATTTGTTGGTTAAGCCCGGTACCACGAAACAACGATAACTCGAACTATTTTTTGTTTTCCTTCAGAGTTTGAGTTTGAACTTCTGTTGCGAGTCAGGTTTCACGAAAAGTAAACCGCCTTCTACTTTTGCAACGATCGCAGTGGCAATAAAAACAAGAGTTTCACCGTGTAACACCACTTGCTGAAACTGGTCTCGCTCGGTGTTGCACACAAGTTTCATCTAAAAGTTTCAACGTGTAACAGCGGCTTTAGCCTGCTTGCAGGCGGTGGAGCATGTTTTTATCGCGAAAAAATCTCAGAGTCGGCGATTGCCGCCGCCATATTTGATTTCTAACGCGCGAACGAACAAGTTTGGGGAGAGATATGGGGGCTTGTTTGTTCACGCGGACAGAAATCCAATATGGCGGCAGTGATCGTGGACAATTTTTTCGCGATAAAAACACGTTATACACCACCTGCAAGCAGGCTACAAATACTTGAACTAATAGCTCTGTTTTGCATTTCTACTCAGGGTTAGCAGGAGTAGGGTAGAGACCGACAGCTTGAAACGTACAAACTTTGCGGATGCAAAATGCATGACTTTGTGCTGTCGTCGTCTACAACAACTATACTTTGTATGGAATGCTTTCAGCGCACAAAACAATATTTTAAAGAGAAATCGCAATCGTCTCTCCTAGCTGTATAATTGGCTGACTAAATAAAAAAGTAAAAAAGAGATTCGAAAAACAGAGATTCGAAATACAGAATTGAAGAAATACAGTCTGCACTGATTGCACATATTTTGATCGTAGTTTCATGTGAAGAATCAAAGGTTTACAGAAAGAGATACTGTATAACGCTGTGATCTTAGAATTTTATTGCAGATTAATCTAAATATATTAATAAAGTTCATTCTTAATCAATAACTTTTTTGACACTAATTTCATTGTGAAAGTAAACGATAAAAAACACGACGTTTCAGCCACTCCGAGGTTATTTTCAAGCAAGTAAAGTAAAAAAGGCATGCAAATTAGGATAAAAGCTTATTCTCAATTTTTAGTTTTTATTAGAGAACTGAAACCATCTTTGAACAAACACCGCGATTCCCAGAGCTTCTATTCTCACGTACAGGTGAATCTTTTCTGACGTCATTGTTTACATCCTGCTTCATAAGGATATAACTTTAGGTAAAGAAAGAACCAGAATAAAAGGAAATTGAGTTTAAAACTTGAGAAAGGCAAATAAATTGTGGCTAGCGTCTAAAATTTGGTTCTGTACAAGCAGTTTGAAAGAAGATATCAGTGTCCGAAAAAACACAAAACAACTGGGTGGCAAAACCGTTAATGAGCTCTTACATTCTTTGTGAAATTTCCCATATTTAAAACGGCATCACGAGAACAGTATGTAACCGTACAGGTTTCATTTTTTCAGAAAAGGCTTATTTTGGAAAGCTGTTTTAATATTCAGTACTTCTCAACTTGTATCTCAGTTAGAAAGGGAAGCACGTATGCTAATGAAGCAAGGAATGTAAACGAAGATTCACCTATTAGAAGTAGACAGTCAGCAATGGAACATTTTTGCTAAAGCAGAACTTTTAGTTTTTTCCCATCCTGTGACTGTTTGCATTGGTTAATGATGATGATGATGGTGGCGATGCCCGTGGGCATGCGTGTCAGCGGTCGGTGGCACAATAAGAATGGGAATGGTACTATGATGGAGTAAGTATTCGCTCGTACTTCCCATGAATTTAGCCTTCCAGCCAGTCAACCCACGGTTACCAGTTACAATCAGAATGGCATTCTCTTTTTCTGCAACTGCTAAAATATGCTTGTTCGTGTTGCCCAATGCAATCTCAAACTTGTATGGAATCTATTAAAATAAATGGGAAGCAATGTCAACTCAAAGCAGGTATTGAACTAGATTTCTCCGCCAACGAGGTTTTACCATATTTCTTATGCGTGGACTTCAAAATATGACAAGGCCATCCTCACTTATTTTTGTGTTTACAGTCGTTCGACCGACCCAAAATTATTGAACCTTGCCAAAAAAAGTAGAAACAGTTATTAATGTATGTAAATAACGTGCTGATACTAAACTCTTATTAACCTAGTGCGAGGTCCGTACCGTAATTTACGTGCCC
>JAODFW020466155.1:0-11988 GCA_027575235.2 Palythoa mutuki | reverse complement strand
CTCCCCCCCCCCCCCCCCCCCCCCCCTCCCCAAGGAGGGAGGAGGGGGAGTAATGAAAAGTCACTATAGCACTGGAACCAAAACGAAAGGAGCTGGGTAGGGCATGACATCATGACAGGCAATGACTGTTAATCACGCGACCCATCCCGCCATTTCTGTGCCTTGCTTTAGCGAGTACCAAAGCACCATTAAATGCTCTGGTTTCTTGAGATACAAAAATGCTATTTTCTACAATTTTTCGACCATTTGCGGGTGCCTGAGCTTGTTATACACCAGTTTGTTGAAAGAACATAAACCAGCTAAATCTTTGTTATGATCAACCTCAATTTTAAAAAGTTTTCTACCAAAGTAGGAGGCAATTTCAGGTGGAGTAGCCAGCAAATATTTCCAACTTCTTGCACTCACTGAAAAACATGGTTTTGGACACACTTGTTGCCTTTTATTTTGAAAAAAATATTTAATTATGATTCTTTTATGAAAACTTCATGTTGTGGGTGAACATAATTATATTAACATACAATATCTTGTGGTTAAAATTATCCTTGCTTCAAACTTTGCATTTTCTATTGTTTACTGGCTGATAATAAGTTTGAAAAATGGAAATATATTTGAACCACTGATAAATTTAAATCACAATGCCAGTGTTCATTTACTTGATAAAAAAGGTAATATTTCACAGAAAAGCTTGAAAACAAATTTGTTCTGATTGAACATGGCTTCTTCACAAGGGCAGCTAAAAATGTTTTCAAGTTTGCTTTCTGAAAAGGTTCCTAAAGCAAAAAAATTATGAACTAAGCACAATTCGAATTAGCGAATGATCAAGATTTAACAAATGCACAAAAAAGGCAGAAATACATAATTCAATATTGAAAAAATTGTCTTCAAGACCTACACTATGGTATCTAAAAAAATTAAAGCAATAAGAAACGGATTAAAAATCCTTAAACATGATCTTACCTTGGCCACCAACTTTGTGTAGAATAAGACAAATAAACTGGCACAGAAACAGAAACACAACACCAGACATTTTCTGTCTACGGATGCTCCACTACTCCTCAACAACTTATTCCACTGTGCGGCAAATTTCACATTACCAGTTAACTAGACATTGTCATAGTTTGATGTTGGATCTCTCTGTGAAGAAAATAAAAGTGTTATTCCAACCTTATCTGGTTAATATAGGCTTCAAACTTTGTAATGACTCAGACTTATACAGATGAAGATGAAAATTATCCTTAGCCAGATGAAGACAAAACAGAAACAGTCAAAATGTAAATATGTGACAGTTATATTATTACTGGTAAAGGTCGGGCACCTGCACTTATTTCAAGTCAGTGCTATTGATTTCAAATGTTTTGAAAGATAAGGGCTGGATTTTTCATCTAGCAAACAGAGAATTTTAAACAACACAAAAGAATATTGTACTAGATAGAAACAAGTATGAAGGTTACATTAGGTGAGTGGGTTATTCATTTTACCATGATCCTACCATGATCTGTATCATGTGGATATACATGAAGCAACAACCACATCAACACTACACATCCACTTGAATCTAATTTCCTCAATGTGGGTTGTCTACTATCAAATGAACCAAACATACAAATTTCCCATCTGAAAAACAGCTGCGCCTGTCTTCTCAGTTACACACTGATAAGTACTTGTCAAGGAAAATCTCATATCAGTAAAATAAAGCAATTGAGTTTTATAGTTGTTAATGATATCAAAATTAATTTCATTTTCAATTCTGCAAATAAAATTTAATGCACAGAATATTGGATGTTGCCTATATGAGATTGATGCTAATCCTAGACAAAAATTCACATCTTGAAATAAAAATGGATTAGTAAAGGTTATCTTGGATGGGAAACATCTTGTTCATTATAACTGATTCATAACAAATTCAATAACTAGTTTCTCAACAACCTGCCAACTGCTAAGCCAGATTTTGTAATGAGAATTGGCATCTTGCATAAAAGGAGATTAAAAAGTATTCATTCTTACCACTAGCTGTTCATCAACGAACTAATCAGGAAACAGTGAACAACCTCACCCAATGATAGCGATCTTGCTTTATATCACATAAAGAAACTGGTGTCTGCTTTAGGCCATTTGCAGAAAATTTATCTTTACAATATCTGAATTATTATTAGTCAAATCAAAAAGTTTTCTTTAAAAAGGGAGGATAAAGATAAGATGACAAAAACTACATTCAGTAAGGTTTCTTAAGAAATATATTTTACAGAATCTAAATAAAGTACAAAAACTAATTCATTGTTATTTCTACCATAAAATGCTTTTGATAAAAAATTTCCGAAGCTTTTCTAATAACATTTAACTAGCTTTAACGTCATGATTCACTTAAACATTTTCCATCTGAATCTGAAATTTTACTTTAAAAAAATTTAAGTTACTGATATGTATTTCAAAATAACAGTACAGCATTTAATTTATTTAAACACAATAAATAATAATATGAATAAGAATGTTAAATTAATAATTATAGTTTAGTACTAAAATGATAACAAAATAAAATCATTTTAGGTCCACAGCAAAATTTTAAATTGATGCAGTTAGAACAATCAACTTGCAAATGCTTATCAAAGATATTGCCCACCAAAACAGCAAAATATTAATGTTTTTCAAAACCAGTAATATCAACACTTGAAAATTTTACCTGCAGATATTTAAATATTTTCAGCTCCTGCGCCAATTTCACAGACGCTCTGTTATAACTATTTAAGGAATCCAAATATCTGGCAAATACATATATCCCCCCAGGTGAGCATAAATGTACACATCAAAATTTACCAGAACCATATTTTTGGCATCCACACTAATAATATCCTAAAATATTCTGAGATGAAACTTAAGTTTCCTTAGGCCTGGCAAAATATTAAACTTAATGCTAATTAGAATTTTTTTTGTTCTTCTACATTTGCATCATGTTCAGCACATGTGATGTTCAACGTTTGGCCTGAGCATTACATTTCTTGTAGAAGATGTATGATAACTGAATTATGAAGTTAAAGTGTAATGTAAGGAAAGAAGAAATAAGAAATATAAGGAAGGTAGAGCCCAGGCCATATTATAAATTTTTTCAACTTCTAAATTCTTTGGTTGATATTTTTGACTTGCTTAAAGCTACATATTGTGTAGAACACTTTTTTACCTTCAAATAGAATTTGGTCTTGGAAGTTAAAACAATTGTACCAAACCCACAAGACCAATAAAACAAAAGGAGAATTAGAATGATATTATTCTTGAGGTACAGTATTTTTAAAAAATGGGTTAACCACGTCATATAAGTTTAGAAATAATGTAATTATTTATTAGAATTTATTAAATTAACTCAAAATAACTAAAGTTCCTTGAAGAAACTATAAATAGGCTATAGGAAACATGAATTAATGTTTTAAATTAAAGAAATTCCTTTGTTTAATTACCCCAAGCTAATAGGATACCTTCAAAAGTACTAGCGGCCAAAACGAGAAAATGTAATTTTCAAGGTAGATTAACTTTGGTGTAGAAACAAATTGCAGCGTATTTTGATTAAGCTCGATTAATTGCAGTCAACGGTGAAACGCAACAATAGAGAGACATGCAAACTCATTGCTGGTATTGTTCAGTTTGTACAAGTATGAGGCCGCAGTATACAATAGAAATGTAAATATACAACCCGCTGGCAGTAAAATATCGAGACCTTAGCATTGGCGGAGAGTTTGTTGTGATAAACCTTCCTCATTAACTGACCTCAGGCTCAAACCGAGAAAATTCCGACAAGCACGCAACGAAAATACAACTTCAAAGAGTTTTAATACTGAAAACAGCGAGTGGCTGCAGAGGTTTTCAATCATTTTTACTGTAACGACAATTTTAGGTTTCAACAACCTACAAGCACGTCGTGTTTGAATAATTGTGTCCTATTATCACAGAACTGAAGTCAAAAGGTTAGTTTTTGTTTTTTAATAACATCGTGGAAAGCAATATAAAGTGAATAACTTTATCAGTAGAGTTGCTATAGATTGGTGAAAATAATTTATTAAGGTTTAATGACTAAAAAGTCATGCAAACGCAAAGAAAATGTTATTGGTTAAAAACATTCATCGACTAACAGAAAAGATTAACAGTCGCTGTTGCTTGACTAAATTCAAAATACTATTAAAAGTTAAACTGGTCAGTCTTCGTCACTTATCTTGCACTTTTTGTTCTATAATAATTTAATCAAAAGTGATATTCGACTTTAGCCTATAAGGCGCCAAATTCCTCATGAAATTAAAAGGCAAAAAAATTTTACCTTGGCCTTTCGCAGTTTCTAAACGTAATCAAGTTAGAAACTGAAACGGTTTCAGCATATTATCAACAAAAAATTAAAATATCAAAGAGCTCCAGAAACGATAAACCAGACATATTTATACACTCGTGTACAAATTCAGAATACCAAAGAACCCTCTGCTCACAAACTGTGAATACTATAAGTTTCAATAACAACTTTAAGATCCAGTCTGTTGAAAGATATTCTCTTAAACTTTGTTCCTGAATTTAAAAACAAATCTCAATAACCCAAATAGAACTCATATCACACAAAACCAACCAACATCTGAAAAATTCTAAACACTGTATTGTTTTCTGATCACATCCGCCGCAAAAAACCACAAGAAGTCGGGATTACTAAAAGCTGTGAAAGTGAATAGGATCGAATTTCAGCCAGAATCTACCACAACAAAGAGTCAATACGGTTAACCCTCTCAAGACTCTTTTAAACTCACAAACTAAAGTTGACAGCCATTAATGGAACGACCGACTGCAGCTGAGATGTACGAGGTCAAAAAAATGACATTTTACATAATAAAGCATCACAAAAGCCGCTCAAAGCTGGTATATATTACAGTTTCCATTCAAAATCACAATGAGCCGTGTGAAATATTCTTTTTCCAAAAGAATCGTTAGTCATATTTTACAACGATAAATACATCAAATGAACTCGTTTGGGAGTGATGAGAAATTTTGGGCGCCGCTTCGCAGCGCGCCAGATACATAAACCGTTTTAAGCAAAAACCTCCAGACCATGTCTTTCGTAAACGAACCGAAAGCACATTGATCAGAATTGCCACAAACAATTTTAATCTTGTTCAGTTTGCACAGTTATTAAAGAAACACGTCGACTAAAATCAAGGAACGTTAGCAAGTATGTGCACAAACAATAGAGCAGTGCCGTCAAAAAATTGTCGCGTTCGTTTTCCACTTACATTATCATAAAATACAAATTGGAGCTTCATTCAAACAATAATTTCGCTTAATTTGGAAAAATTCTCGGCCAAGAAACAGACTCTTCCGTTTAAAGTCAAAATAAAACTAGAATTGGCACAGTCAAGTAACGTCAAGTTCAGACTTGCAATCGTTATTTCAAATTTAACGAGGTCGATATTAGCCATACAAAACCATTGTTATTGTGTGGCCTACCTAATAGTCAGTAGATTTTCTTAAACTGCAAAGCACAATCAGTTTTTCTCACAACACAAGTAGCTGGAACAGAAGTTAAAAAAACTGATGATTTCACTTCAAGTTTGAACAATGAGGCTGTATACTTGCTGGCGTCCGCGAAAATTGACAAATGTGGTTAGAAATCCACAGATCTCTACTAATGGAAGCTGGCAATGATTCTCGCCTTAAAGTATGAAAAAGGACCCTTTTCAATACCATAAGACTGGCTTGTGATAAATCACAAAGAATGGACAAGAAACAACAACAAGCTGAATAAAAATTAGGCATGACATGTTGAACACAGATGAAAAATGAAATTCACTCACCTTTACCTACGGCAATATACTAAACGCTGCGACGTAAATATCACATTGGCATCGACCATAAAGGAAAATACATGAAGTGCGTTAACTTCTGGTCATGGGAAGTACTTTGAAACGATACATATCTACTAAAATTGTGTTTTTTCAAACAATGTTCACACCACACACGACTTCTTTAAGTCGCTCACGCTTCAGTGAAAAGCGAAAATGACGGTCAAGTCGGCTTTACACATCCATGACAGGTGCCAATCAAATCATTCATGCACAACAATATTCTGTATCTGATCAAGCGAGCCGGTCGTCACACGACTTACTCATGTCCCAAAAGGGAAATCGTTTAAACACCACTTTTATTCCTCCAATATCAACCCCTTTGATTATATCTAAAGCTCTCGACTGTCAAACCTGGCTTAGCACCAAAATAACAGACTAAACGCTCCGTTTTCTCACAGTGTAAGAACAGCCCTTCAACTCACCACTTCCGGCGGAAGTCGAGGTGGATGCCTTTGCGCGTTAGATATCTATTAGCGCGAGCCAAAAATAAGCTCGGAGGAATGTATTGAAGTGATTGTGACAAATTTCATAAATTTATTGTTTCTAAAATCCAATCAAACTATGGAATTTGTCACTTACTGGCTATTTTGTTACTAAGACCGTTTTCACAGTCATTTCAAGGGCAATAATGTTGCTTTTTGATAAGAAATCGCAGTATTTGTGTTACTTTGACTTAGTGTTTTAATATTTTTTGAGTTGTATTGTAATTATTTTTTACCTTCATGATTCTATTTATCGGCCTTGATTCCTTGCACGGACACATCAAAGCTTTTTCAGAAAATTATCCAGCTGAGTGCTTACAGATAAGATATTCTTACAAAAACAAGCTAATGCATTACTCATACTCTAGACGTACACAGAATGATGTATTTTCTTTTCGTTTCCAACTAGCTGGGGTATAACATTTGGCCATGGTCTCTCCAAGTCGAGGGCTGCCCTACCCTGATTCTTTTGTCGGCTTGCCTAAAATTGTAAGGAACCGGATATTACATCAAACCAATTAGAGATTTTGAAAACGAAAGAGAATCATCCGGCTTCAATCCTAATTAATTAGCTTGAAAACAACACACTTACTTTGTATAAAGAGTTCAGTTATAAGATGTTAACCTTAAAGAATGCGGCTTGTCAGAACCTTTTCACAATTCAATTTTTAATTTTCATAGGAAGCAGAGGTGATAATTTGCTGAGGTTGTTTGATCCGATTGATTACCGCTTTATATATAGTACAAGGTAAACCAAAAAATCGAGTTATCGAAATGAAACATCATCAGTCAAAAAATAGGCTTTTAATTTAGAGTTGCGGCTGTTTGTGTTTATCTTACATATTTGTCTTGCTAAATGATTTCCTTTCCTGCTGAGGTTTAAAAAAAGATTTTACAAAAATTGTCAAAGTTTTAATAATTTTGTCATAATGTACAATGAACATTTTCTAAATCCAACCCTTCAAGGTACTATTTTACAGGGCCGTCATCAACTGGTTAAAAATGAATGAATAACACCGATCACTTATACTATTCAAGACAAGCAGAATTAATGGTTACTTTAAGGGATTTTAACGACTGCTTCAAAAGTTAAAATTAAACACCATATCATTTCTATGTTTTAAGACTAGAAAAATGAATGGCCACTTTATAAGCTTTCAACCCCGCAGGTTCAAAAAACAGAAAGACTTAGATAAACATGTATATCACCAATCATGTCTACTCTTCGAGACAAACAAAATTAATGGTCATGATCACTCTTTATAGGGTTTCATCAACTGGTTATAAAATTAGAACGAATAACACCAATCATTTCTAATCTTCAAGACAAACAAAATGAATGGTCACTTTATTAGGGTTTCATCAACTGGTTCAAAAGTTAGAATGAATAATACCAATCATTTCTACTCCGTTTAAGGTAAACAAAATCATCAATGTAACAGGTTCAAGAGTTAGAATGAACAACACCAATACGTTTTGTGCTTCAATTCCTTCAAGGCGACTGAGAAAACGACCACATCAGAGGGTTCAAAAGTTGAGTCCTTTTGGTTTTTGTGCAAAACTAGAACTTTTTCAGTGCATCGGTAGGATTAACCAGTCATGTGGCATTATAAAAGCCATTATTTCAGTTTTAATGAAAAAGTTTGGATAAGACGATTCTTGTTAAACAATTATTTAACTATAAAATTTAATTTAGCGATAACATGTTACTGTGGACGACGTTTCGGCGTCGGCTACCGTCATTTTCAAGTCAATTGTTCGCGAAGCAAAACGCCAAAGTTGATACAGAGGCGAATAAACTCAATTGCTCCTTCGCATTTCGTAAGTCGTTTAGAATACTTTTCAAGACGCCTGAATGAAAAAGACCTAGAAAGAATTTTCTGGATATTGACCACAAAAATGTTAGCTTTAATAGATTTTTTTAAATCTATCATAATCACTGGGAAAAGTTCAATATCAAAATAATTTATTTTGTTTAACTTCTTAGTACAGCACTTTTCTTAGTTTGTATTAATACTGACAAACTCATTAATCAGGAGTTGATAGACTAGAGTCTAGACCATGGGGGTTTAGGGTGTCGCGAATAATAGATAATATCAGAGATCCCGAGACAAAAACATCCCTCACAGGAAACTGCACTGAACGCCCATTGAAACTCCCTTTAATAGTGGGGGAGCGCGGGCTCATTCCCCGAACAGCGGCTGGATAGCGAGCCTACAGCTGTTTGGGAATCCAGAAATTTAATTTTTAGAGCGAATATTCTTCCATCTCTCTCAGATTAAATTGCAAAAACAGGTACCCGATCGGGCTTTCAGTTTCATTTTGATCAATTTTGATTTAAGATGATCGTTAGATTTTCGATTACTGTCAACCTTTCGACATCAAAAGCTGGGAGATTTCAGTTTGCTGCGAATTTCATTTTGGTTAATAGAAATCTAGTTATAATACATTCATGACCGTAGTTTTATTTTCAAAAGCCCAAATTGCTTAAATTATCAATTTCGTGTCGGCGAGTTCAGACTTACAAACTTGAAAATACTGAACTGAGCAAATGTACATGTATCAGATGAGACCTTTGTCTCGACTCAAGAGTTTTGTTGGTGAGGCACTGGAGCGTAATTCGGAAATGGCTAATATTAATCCTTTCTTTGCTTAGAAAAGAGTCAAAATCAATTTTATCCAGGACATTTAGTTTCCCGTACTAGGAAACTGGGAGAGTTGGCCGGATAGGTATGTAAGTATTGGTACTTGTGTATCAGACCCTGAGGCAAATATGATGCATACTCGCTGCGCGTGATTTAACGTGAAAGTACCTCAGTACTTGACTTAACCATTGAGAAGACGGGTCCCTTTTTAAGAAACACCCTCCGTTTTTATAATTATTGGAGTCTGTTTTAGAGCTCTTAAGCTAAGTTTTTTTGAAAGAGTGAGATAATTGGCCAAGCGGCGGGAGCGTTCAGCGAGTGTCTATTCTTTGTTTATCGAGGAAACACACCCCTGTGTAACAAACCCACCGAGATCGAAATTTCCGCTGGATTAGACAATTCGTGTATTAGACATAAAATATAAACACGGTGGGAACTCGGATTTTGCAGTGGGGAAGGTAAAAAACCGGCTAGTTCAATTCAGAAAACTCACTGGGCGATGGGTAGGCCAAAAATCCGCTGGGTAGAGGCAAAATTTCCGGTGGGTCGGGTTTCGATGGGTCTGTTACAGAGCCGGGGTGTGATAATGCCATTAATGGTGCCAGGAAAATTACTGATCCCTGGAAAAGCATTAATTTCTTAAAACCATGCACATTTAGATCTTCCAAGCAAGCACTGAGATAGTTGTAACTCACACGACACACAGTCAAAATCAAGGAAAACATTTTTATTAAATTTTACAAGCAGTTCGAAAAGCTCAAGTGCCAGTGCATTAGAAATGCTCATTTCGGTGTGAGAGAGTGAGATCCAATCGAAATGTGTGAGACTTACGCTCAATGCGTGAGACGTGAGGGTTCTGCTGTTTTATTAGAGCGTATGACTGAAAAATGCCCAAAATTTAAGAACAGGCTAACTCAAACTCCCCAGAAGCTGTGGAAGGAATATTTTGCCTACTGCACAAGATCATGGAACTGCACGCTTTTTTTGTAAGAAGCAGAAAATTTGCCGAAGCTCATTGTTCTTAAATTTTTGGCGATTTCAGCCTCAATTTGTTGTTATTGCTGTGAGCGGTTTTTATTGAAGAAAAAACAAAATAAAACATAGTATTGGAAAATGAAACGCCTTGCGCCACACTAGGCATGTATTGTACGGCTGAATTTGGAGGCGAACTACCTTCATAGTTCATTGTCAGTTAAATTTTGACAAATTTGATCCTCGTTGTTCTTATAAAGTTGTTCTTATAAAAAAGCGTGTAGCTTGTTTTTTAGGTAATTCTAGTGTAGTGCGTACAACATCGCATATCTACAGTGTGGTAAAAGGGGGTCCCAGAATGACGCTCCATAATTTTTGAACACTGTAAGCCGGTAACGGATCACGATAAGAGTTCAGTTTTGGTAGAATAATGAATCATAGACTTAGTTTTTTAAAAGATAATCACGTATCGCGATTGTATTTTCGTCACCCCAATAACGGAACACGGCTTAATTTTTGACCCAATATTAATAACGGCTTGCGAAAAAACCCTTTATTTCCCTGTATATAGACAGAAGATATGGCTTCGGCAACCATTGAACCGTATTTTATAATTTTCAACATTTTTATTCATTTAATTCAATCAGCGGTTTGTTTCATTCCAATTTTGTAGGAATTTTTACAGGAAACACCACCTGTTTGAGAAGAATTAATAAAAAATTACCGTGAATACATGATAAAAATGACGTTACATGAATGGAATTTCAGCGCTGAACCACGCGGAACGAGGTTGGACTGAGATCTGAGCTACCACAGGCAAAAACAGCCGAGGTCGGCCCTAGGCCCTGTAAATGCCGGAAGGACGTCTTAGGATCGAAGTTGGCAAACAGGAAGTGGGGACTGGGCACTATTTTGTCAAATTTGTCACGCTTCAAGATGGCGGATGATTGTTTGCGAAACAAGGGAAAATAGCTTTAAACTATATATCATACAATGCTATCCGTATTTTTATTAGCAGCAAACATAGATGTTGCGATTTTCCTATTTGGGTTGCAATTTGTTTGCGGCTATGTAAAGAATGACGGATCTATTGCTTTGAAGAATGCTTCGGTAGGCAAGTGGTACTTGGGAAATGTGTCCCGTGACAAAGAGGAAATTTGGTTTTTTGCCTACAACAAAACACAGGAGAATCAGGTGAAAACTTGTCATTACCTAATATGTTGAACTTTTTCCCTTCTTAGACGTGCAATAACCTGTGCTACAAGTTCATAATTTCCATTTAAATTAGACACTAAATATCTGTAAGAAACCGCTTACAGCCGGTCAATCCAGAAGTCTGAAGTTAAGCAAAGATGTACAGTGTTTATATAACTTACAATACGAAATATTTTGATCTACAACTTTTGAAAAGTATCATTTGACTCGGAAAAAACGTGGTCAGAAGAAACTACTTCGGCAGCTGGTTAGTTTTCCGGACTAACGACTATCAGTTTGAACAGCGTTTGTTGTTTTTTCGTCGAGTCCTTAAATATAACTCTTGCAGCTACTTATCATTTTGGGCCAGAACGTTCAATAGCGGTTAACTTTAACCCCAAATTATGCCAAAACTAAAGGAGCTTTTTCTTCACTAAGAAAATAACTATCATGCTTATAAGCCTTAATGAAAGAAACGAAGTGTCAACTGCAGCGAAAGTCCTTCGTCCTTCTTTCCAAAGTTGAAATATGGAGATGCTTAAAATTTTTTAGCCTTGGGTTTAATATTGCTAAACGGCTTTTGAACAACTTGGATTGAAGAAGGTTAAGGGGGCTCAGTGGTTAAAAACCTGATTTTCAGCAAAACTTAATTTTTTAAAATTAGTAGAGCTTATCGGCTATCTTCCACACTTGAAGCTTTTAACAGTGAATGTGTTAAGCTTTAATAGACCTATTTTTTCAAAACAAGAGACTCTACAGTCTTCACTGGGCTGCCTGTGTCAGTCACTTTAATCTTCACTAGTACTGAACTCTTCGTGTATATTCGACCCTCCA
>JAODFW020465178.1:0-11988 GCA_027575235.2 Palythoa mutuki | reverse complement strand
TTACCGACCTCGGGAGGATGGAAAGCTGAGTCAACTTTGGCGGAAAAGAAGGTCACACAAATGTTCAACACTTGGCTAAGCCGGAGGTTGAACCTTGAACCTTGGACCTTGAGGTGGAGGGCAGAGATCTTACCACTGCGCCAACCACATTGTTTTTCTAGTCACAGGTAGGTTTTTTCCTGGAAAATCAAAATCAAAGTGACCCAAGTTAAAAAAATACAATACTTGATAAATATACTTAAAAACGTGCAAGAATCACAGCATTTACTTTTTCAACAACTTATTTTTTAGTATTATTTGAGTCCATCACGTACAGCTCAGAGCCCAACAACAAAACGAGTGAAAGCTCCCTGATTTACCTTTGCGTTTATTAGGCGCCCTTTTGTAGTTATCACCAATCATGTTTACACGCATTGTTATTTATCAAATTTCTTTCAACAATCAAGTGTAGATAATCAAGTTCTTTACCTGACCCTGACATCTAGAGCTTTGCTTGTCTGTTCTTCCTTGTGCAAATGACTGCAGAAGTGACGTATTGTGAGAAACCATTTTAAGATTGGCAAGTGGAACATAAAGGTGTAGTAAATCTGAAAGGGGTTAATTTAATAATTTCTTTTTGTTTGAGCAATGAATAGTGATGTAATTTTAATTAAGCTAGCCCGAGCCTTACAAGTAGTTCAAAAGGTCGCTGTCTGGCTTCTGTTGTGTTAAGTGCATATAAAAATCTTTTACTCCCTCTAGAGGGTACACCAATTTATTGTAGGTTGGCTAGCGCTCCCAGCAGAAGCTGGTATTCGATTTAGACAGCTGACTCAACTGGAACAAGACAAGTTTACCTTGTTTATGTAAAAACAGTTGTTTGGAAGGGCTTGAAACTAGTGACCTTAAGATTGGGAGTCAGCCAAGGTAACCGCTCGGCTATTGCTCCCCAGGCAAAATATAAAGTTAGTTTCATTAATCTCAGTGTTTTTCATTTAGCTAACAATAAAATTTGTTGAAATTGATGTTTTTGCACTTACATTTAAAGGGCGGTGTCGGTATCTTTTGAGGTGTCTGTTGTATAAAGCAGCCATGGATGGTTCAAAGATGGATGTGTCTTATATTCTTGAACAGCAAGAGTACCTCGATTATCTTGATGTGGAAACCCTTAAAGAAACTACACATATTGCAGAAACACGAAAGGTTTTTGAGCTTGCCGATTACATAAAGGGATATCAGCAAAGGTATTTTTTCATCCATGTAAATGTTTTAGATATGTGGGGCTCGCAGTTATCAAAAATGCTCTTGTTTTGTTCGGTCTCCAGTCACATGACCAGCGTGATCATGTGGGGTGATCATGTGACCCAATTTAGTCGCCATCTCGAAGAAACACCGTCAAATTTAAGTTTCGCCGGGTTCTTTCTTTGGGATATATTGATTTGAATGGTGGTAAATAGAGGTACTTTTCCTAAAAAATCCTTTCTTATAAAACTCTCCTTTTACTTGTTTTGTTGACTTCTTATAATAATATCTTATTACAGGGTTTCTTGTTTTACATGAGAGTTCAATTTACTTTAACAAATTCGAAGAACGTGGAAAATTCTTCCTGATTAATTAAAATATTCCCCATAAAAACATAAATTTCTTCAGTAAAATGTTAATTAATATGGCCGGGATTTTATTAAACTATAGGTATGATTGAAAACACCGGGGAAAAAATTATAAACAAATCTTTTTTAAAACAAAATGAGAGTAAAACTTATAGATGGGGTCATAAAAAATCTAACAAATATGGAATAAACTCTCTTTTCTATTCTATTCTAGACTCATCGCAAAAAATGGTTTTAATTCTATGTCAGAGCAGTACACGAACTTACGTCTCCCTGTTTTAATTTCTAGTCAGGGATGGTGTAGTGATGTCTGACTCTAGCTAGTATACAGGGAGACGTGAGTTCGAGTCCCTTTCGACAAGTGGTGATGACAAAAGAAAAGATATTAGTGTTTGAAATAAAGCGGGAGTAATCAGTAAAGAACTCCATATGCGGAGACAGTGACAGCAAATGGCGTGATACCACGGTGTTCAATATACTTGATAAATTTTTACAAAGTGCTTTTTATTCAAATCTACATTTTGTGATAGTATTTCTTACCTAACGACGTTTTTGATCCGTGTAGGTTAGCTTTAAATACCCGTAAAAAAGAAAACTGACAGAAGGAGGGGATTAGGGTAAAGGGAGCACTGCCGACTTTTTCTGATTCCATGAACTGACAGAAATACCGACGTTAATATAAGTTACCCCTACCTTTTTACCTTTTCCAAAGTTTTCATTTACTAGAAAATCATCCGAACTCATCTTCCACATGTTTCGTTGACTTCTCAGTTTTATAGATATTGTATTTGTTTAACTAGTTTTATGTGCTACAGGGTCTCTTTTAGACTTTCTTTTTCACATGAAATGCGACTCGACCGTTAAGCCAATCCTTATTTAGAAGGACCATAACCTTGGAGGTCACATTATAGTATTCTTGAAACTACCACTAATCTTATTAATTTAAACAGGTTATCGACAGCTAAGATTGCAGTATCCGTTAAGAGGCCAATCACATTTCAGTGGAAATTTCGGAAGGCAACAGAATTAAAATATGGTAAAGAGATAGATGATAGATTATTTATGCTTGCCCTAAAATCTCTACGCTTGTAGCATTTTTCCAGTTTTTTTACCTTGAAGCCCCTTTTTCCCTTCTATGATGTTTTACTGCAAAAAGATAGGTGTCATTCAAGTGCTTGTCATGAAATTTAGAGGTAGTTAAAGGAATTCCTCCTTTCCTAAGAACCTGCCAGAGAGTATTTTCATTTTAGCAATATATAATGCATTTAATAGATATAAATTTTAGTAAGATTATAATTCAATATTTTATTGAATTTTGTCATTGTAATTAGTTTTTTAAAAGCCGTTTATGGAAAAACTATAAAAGTTATTCATAATATTATTATTATTGCTATCTGCATCCTGTAACTTGTGTCAATTATCGGGGAAAGAGAACAACGCCAGTTGCTTCATATTCAATGTTTGTTGTACGTGCAGTCTCTTTTTTAAATTTTAATCACTGTTATTTTAACGGACTACTTTTCTTGTAACACTGTTTCTATTAGATTTGTCAATGATAGAAAAGTTAAGCTACATTGTTATTTTTTAAATAAAAGTCCTAAAATAACCTTTTTTCCATCTGTTTAGCGGATTTTGAAACTTCTCTAGTGGCAGCGACTGAAAATGTTGCAACAGCAATATGCATTTCAGTGACAGAAAATTTTCTTGAAACTTCTCCAGCGACAGCGACTGTAAATGTAGCAACAACGATTGCAGTTTGTCAAAAGGGATTCCATTTAGCGAATTTTGAAACATCTTGAAAACCATTTGTGCGTTCCTGCATTACTTCGTAAAGTAGATAGAGACGTTCCGGCATTATTTCGGATAGTCGATATATATCACTTGGTCTGACGTTTAATTATCGATTTTGTTTACATCTGAGTGAGTGACAAATTTGCATAATCTGACCCACAGCAACAGTCGTTGCTACGCTACGTGTATCTACAACTAAAAATACGTTCACGTTTTTAGTTGTTTTCTCCAGTTAGTATTTTTTGCACATCCACCTAACGACTTTGTAGATGTACAACTTGCTCTCAGTACTAAATTGATGCAGTAAATAATTTTAATGCTACAACCAAAGTGACCTCCATGTATCTGATGAATTATGTACGATTTAACAAACAGAAACAGCTGAACTCAAAGACGATACAAACCAGGTTGATGGTAGCAAGGTATCGGTTACAGCTGAAAATGAAGCAGACAATGAGCTTAGTCTCTCGAGCAACACTTCAATCCGCCGCGAGTTTCCAGAAGAGACGACAGAAACTCAAAGCAATACTAAAGAAGATTTGTTGTTGAAAGATCACGTTTCAAATTCTTCTGCCACACAGCCGTGTAATCTGGTGGACGTCAAAGAAACACTGCCTCCTCGGGGTATAACCAACAAAAAAGCTCTGTTGCAACTGAAACAAGATGTGAAATCCTCGTCACCAATAGATAAATCTCAGGTGGACAGCAGTATTCAAGATTGTACAAAGAATATTAACACATCAAGACGGAAGATTGAAGAAATGGACGTTTTCCCATTGACTGATGAACGAGAGGAAGGTAAGATTTGATTGTTAAAATGTACAAGTTTTTTAGCATTAATAATCCAAGTTGAGTCACTGTCGGAAATCGAAGCTGCGACCCTCTGATTACCGATCAGATACTCTGCCCACTGGAGCTACGGTACTCAAATGGGGATACGAGTCACCGATTGAATTCTTAAAAAATGTCTCTTCTCGCTTAATTTACATCTTTCAATCTTTCATCATTGGTGTAATAGGCTTACAGAAGGGTTAGTTGTTGGGCTTATTATCTGAAGTAATTATCTCATCATAGGACATCATCATCACATCGTGTACTAAATTTTCAGGTTTTACCGTAATGATGCAATTTAAAAAATGATACTACAAAGAATTATTTGTGTTATCATAATAGCCTCTTTTGGTAACAAATGGAAAGATCAATGACATCAAGTTATTGAGCTTGTCAAATTCTTTGTAAGTTTCAGTTTTCGTGGCAATAGCGGGAATGGGTTCATTATAGATCTCCAAATAAAATTCAAAAGTGTTGTTCTTCTAGTAATAGTTTTTCTATCCATACACAAACTGTTTTCGTGTAGAGTAAATCCATTTATTTGACAAAGCAAAACTGATTGCATGACTGAGGCAACTTCCTCGGTTTGTCACGTAATGTCTACGGCTCTGCAGTTATTTTGTATTCGCCTATTCACCTAACGACTTAGCCGATGTACAGCTTGCTTTGAGTTAAAAATTCATGCATCTATGCAAGTTTGTTAAGTTGAAAGAGTGAACTTCAGAATAACCTACAACCAGGTTGTTTTGATTTGAAATATGGTTTAGCACTTTCTTTAATTATGGAAAAAAATGCTTGACTATGTATTAAAATTATTATACAACAGCTTTAATAGAAACCACGGTTTCTTTGAAAAAAAAATTCTAATTAAACAGTTCTAGATAACCACAGTGGAAAAACGGTAAGACTGAGTTCTTTGTTACAAATAACAAAGTAACTCATAAAGAATATCTCTGTTATTATCTATGCTGCATATCGAGATCAAAGCTACTGTTACTTTAAATTATTATTAGCGGGTAGTTTTAATGCTACAACCAAAGTGACCTCCATGTATCTGATGAATTATGTACGATTTAACAAACAGGAACAGCTGAATTCAAGGACGATGCAAACGAGGTTGATGGTAGTAAGGTGGCGGTTATAGCTGAAAATGAAGCAGACAATAAACTTAGTCTTTTGAGTGATACTTTGATCCCCCACAAGTTTCCAGAAGAGACGGCAGAAACTCAAATGGATGCCAAAGAAGACTTGTTGCCAAATGACCACATTTCAAAATCGCAGCCATGTCATCAGCTGGACTTTAAAGAAACACCGCCTCCTCCGGGTACAACCAACAAAAAAGCTCTGTCGCAACTGGAACAAGATGTGAAATCCTCCTCATCAATAGATGAATCTCAGGTTGACAGCAGTATTCAAGATTGTGCAAAGACTATTAGCACATCAAGACGAAAGACAGAACAAATGGACGTTTTCCCGCTGACTGCAAAACTTGAAGAAGGTTAGCTTGATTATTAAAATGTACAAGTTATAAAGCATTGATAACTCAAGTTGAAAGCTCAGAAAAATTTTCAATTACTGACGGGAACAAAAGTCACCCTGTGATTACCGGCCGGTCAGATGCTCTACTCACTGAGCTACAGACACTCACATGGGAAGCCTATTCACTGATGAAGTTCTTAAAAAATTGTCTATTCTCGCTGTATTTACGTCTGCTAACTGCGGACTCGATATGGGCTGTGATAATTTGTTGCTATATATGATTCTATAAGAGATTTCCTAAGAGATTTCCAATTGGAAATTTTGCAGCTTGGCTATAAAGGGGGATTAACTATTAAGTATTTTTAGAAAATGTTCATTATTTCTGTTCATACATTATCGGTGTACCAGGCTTACGTAAGGGTTTGTTGTGGGGCTTATAATCTGAAGTAATTATATCATTATGGAACATCATCATCACATTGTAGCTTTAACTGCAGTTGTAAACTAATTTTCAGGTTTTACAGTAACAATACACCATATGTAACCAAGTACAGTAAGTCCCCCCCATCCCACAGTAATATGCAAGTTATGAATACAAAAATGCAACGTCTAACACACTCTTGTGTATGAAAGACGTTAAAGGAGTAACTAACTAACTTATTGAGCGTATCGAATTCTTTGTAACTAGCAGTTTTCGTGGCAATAACTAGAATGGGTTCATTGCAGATGTCCAAACAAGGTTCAAAAATGGTCTTCATTGCGGTAGTCATTATGATAATGTTTTGCTTGATTTTGTCTCCCTTGCCGTTTTATAGAAAGTGGCAAAAGAGTTTATTTTTTTGTTCTATTGCTGATTGGTTTGTTTTCAAGGGGGAACTTTTATAAATATAAGCTGAAAGGCGTCCCCTTTTTAAGAACTGTAATTGTTGCAAGTAATGATAATCTTCGATGTTCCCCGATATTCAAACACGTTTTAACATTTTAATAGTTTATTGAAAACGTAATTTTAGGGTCTGTAGCAAGATAGTTTTATTTGCCTCATATTTGATAATTTACAATAATATTTGTTAGTTAGTGGGTAGGTGTTGATCTTGGAATAACCATAAGAACTATACGAGCCAGGAAACCAGAACTCTATTTTGGTTATATATGTTTTGATCGGTATATGAGGAGAATATTTAACAGAGAAAGGATGAAAAATAAGTTATAAACAGTGATAAAACATACAAGAAAAAAGAGATTATATTATAACATTATAACTACAACAAGAGTTTAAAATATTTTCTATTCTTACTATACTTTTAATAATCTTTCAGCTTGTGTTGATAATTAAGTCGATAATTTGACACAAGCTTTTCCTTCAATCTGGCCTTGAAAGTCTTAACGGATAGAAGTTTTAATTCTGCATCTATAAAAATGCTTTTGTTTTTTCGTGTTCATTTTGAACTAGACATTCCACCAAAGTCTTTAAGAAGTAGTAGAGCTGTTATTAATGACTTTTCTGAACCGTGTAAAATGAAAGTTGTATCATCGGCATACTAACCTATTTTGATTTGATTTCGTCAGAGCAGAGGCTAATATTTTTACTGTTGTAATGAACGTATTGGGGGCCGGAGAGAGGGGATCCTTGTCTGACCTTTTTTCTAATTAAAAAAAATGTTGTCCACCCACTATTTAAAAAACAACTTTTTTTATCGGAATTAGAAAGTGACAAACCATTTGATGAGAGACGGCGCGAAGCCATAATGTTGTAATGTTTTCCGAATGAATGGCCATTCTGGTGTATCACGCAAAGGCTTTGTCAAAATCAAAGAATAAAAGTAATCCCGGGCTATTTTTTTCTGCAGCATAACTAATTATTATTAAAAGTTTTTCTTTCCATACTCAAACTATTTTCGTGTAAAGTAAATCAATTTATTTGACAAAGAAAAAATGATCGCATGACTGCATGGGGCAACTGCTTGGGTTTGCCTCATACTGTCTACGGCTCTGCAGTTATTTTTTGTTTTATTATTCACCTAACTATTTAGTAGATGTACAACTTGCTTCAGAGGAAGTTAGTGTTACAAAAAAAGATGTTTTAACTGGAAATATGTTTTAACTGGAAATATGGTTTTTAATTATGGACTAAGTAGCAAAATTCTTTCACGACATCTTTAATATACAAACAACGGTTTCTTTAAAAACTAGGGATTCTTAAAGAAGTTTAGAAAACCACAGCGGAGAAGCAGTAAAACCGGCTGAGTTCTATATTACAATGTATATTGCAAACAATAAACTAACTCTAAACATTATCTCCAGGAGCATTTTTCAGCATATTGAGATCAAAATTGTCAGTACTGTTAGTTTTAATGATTATTTAGTGGATAGTTCTAATGTTACAACCAAAGTGACTTTAATGTATCTGATGAATTTTTTACGATTTAACAAACAGGAACGGGTGTATTCAAGGGCGATGCAAACCAGGTTGATGGTAGTAAGGAATCGGTTACAGCTGAAAATGAAGCAGACAATGAGCTTAGTCTCTCGAGTGACACTTTGATCTGCTGCGAGCTTCCAGAAGAGACGACAGAAACTCAAGGCAATGCTAAAGAAGACTTGTTTCTGAATGACGACATTTCAAACTCTTCCGCAACACAGCCTGGTAATCTGTTGGACTTCGAAACACCACCTCCTCTGTGTACAATCAGCAAAAAAGCTCTGTCGCACCTGAAACAAGATGCAGAATCATCTTTACCTTCAGATGAATCTCAGGTGGACAGCGGTATTCCAAATCGTGCAAAGATTATTAACACATCAAGACGGAAAATAGAAGAAATGGACGTTTTCTCATTTACTGAAAAACCTGAGGAAGGTTAGATTTGATTATTAAATTGTACAAGTTACTTAGCATTGATAACTCAAGTTGAATGCTTAGAAAAAATCCTGAGTCACTGACGGAAATTGAAACCGTGACCCTCTGATTACTGTTCAGGTGCTCTACCCACTGAACTACAGAGACTCACATGGGGAGCCGAGTCACCATCAAATTCTTAAAGAAAATGTCTATTTTCGCTTGATTTACGCTTAAGAACTGCTTGCTCGATATGGCTAGTAATCATTTATTGCTATATATGATTCTATTCCTAAATCGATCCCATTTGGAAGTTTGCAACTTGGTTATATAGTGGAATCAACTATTAAGTATTTTTTAGAAAAGTTCTTTTCCTGTTTTTACATCATTTGGTGTACTAGGCTTATAGAAAGGTTTGTTGTGGGGCTTATAATCTGAAGTAATTACCTCATTATCACATCCTGGCTTTTACTGCAGTCGTGCAATGACTTATTTAACCCTAACAATACTACTAAGAATTATTAGTGATATCATTATGACGTCTTATGGCAACACGTCATGGAAACATCAATGACAGCAAGTTATTGAACTGTAGAATACTTTATAACTATCAGTTTTCGTGGTAATAACTGGAATGGGTTCATTACACATCTGTAAACAAGCTCAAAGTGCCGTTCTTAATATTTTTTCTATCCATACACAAATTGTTTTCGTGCACAGTAAATCAATTTATTGCATGACTGAGGCAAGTGCCTCGGTTCGTCACATACTGGCTATAGCCCTGCAGTTGTTTTTTGTTTGCGTATTCACCTTATGACTTAGTAGATGTACAAAATTTCATTTATCTACGCAAATTTGTTAACTTAAAAGAGTGAAATACAGAATTAATTACAAAAAGTTGTTTTGAATGGAAATATGGTTTGATATTTAATTATGGAAATATGATTTGATATTTAATTATGGAAATATGGTTGGATATTTAATTACGGAAATATGGTTGGATATTTAATTATGGACTATGTACAAAAACTATTAAAATATAGTATTATAAAACTATTGATATAAATAACGTTTTTTTTAATGGATTCTTAAACTATTTTAGAAATGGTAAAACTGAGTTCTATATTGCAAAATACATTGCAAGTAACAAACTAAATCGTAAAAAATATCTCTGTCAACCTTTATTTTACCTATCGTGATCAAAATTACTGTTACTCAGTTTTACCTTTAATGATAATGTAGTACTAAATATAATTTTAATGTTACAACCAAAGTGGCCTCCATGTATCTGATGAATTCTGTACGATCTAACAAACAGAAACAGCTGAACTCAAAGACGATCATAGTATTAGTATTCATAGCCCAAGTTGAGTCACTGTCGGAAATCGCAGCCGTGACACTTTGATTACCGGTCAGATACTCTGTCCATTGAGCTACAGGACTCAAATGGGTAGCCGAGTCACTGATTAAGCACTTAAAAAATGTCTATTTTTGCTTGATTTACATCTTTCAACTGCCGGCTCGATACTGCCGGTAATCATTTATTGCTACATATGATTCTGTTCGTAATTTATTCTATTAGGAAGTTTGCGATTTGGTTGTAAAGTGCAATAAACTATTACGTATTTTTTTAAATGTTCTTTTATTCCTGTTTTTGCATCATTGGTGTAATAGGCTTACAGAAGGGTTAGTTGTTGGGCTTATTATCTGAAGTAATTATCTCATCATAGGACACCATTATCGCATCCTGTCTTTTACTATAGTCGTGCAATTGATTTTAAGATTTTACCCTAATTATACAATTCAAAGGATACTACAAAGAATCATGATGTGGTAACACATGAAAACATCAATGACAGCTAGTTATTGAGCTTGTTAAATTCTTTGTAACTTTTAGTTTTGGTGGCAATACTGTAAGTCATTAGGTGAATAGGTAAATAAAAAATAACTGCAGAGCTGTAGACTGTATGCGACAAACCGAGGAAGTTGCCTTAGTCATGCAATCATTTTTGCTTTGTTAAATATATGAATTTACTCTACACGAAAACAGTTTGTGTATGGATAGAAAAACTATTAAGAACAACACTTTTGAATCTTATTTGGAGATCTGTAATGAACCCATTGAAGGTACTGTATTGAGTTAAAAATTCATGCATCTATGCAAGTTTGTTAAGTTGAAAAAGTAAAGTTCAGAATAAGTTACAAAGAAGTTATTTTGACTAGAAATATGGTTTCGTACTTTCTTTAATCATGGAAAAAAGCTTGCATATGTATTAAGATTATTATACAACAGCTTTAATAGAAACCACGGGTTTTTTGACTGAAAAATGAATTTTTAAACAGTTCAAAATAACCACAGTGGAAAAACGGTAAGACTGAGTTCTTTGTTACAAATAACAAAGTAACTCGTAAAAAATATCTCTGTTATTATCTATGCTGCATATCGATATCAAAGCTACTGTTACTTTAAATTATTATTAGCGGGTAGTTTTAATGCTACAACCAAAGTGATCCCATGTATCTGATGAATTATGTACGATTTAACAAACAGGAATAGCTGAAGTCAAGGACGATACAAAGCAGGTTGGTGGTAGTAAGGTAGCGGTTACAGCTGAAAATGAAGCAGACAATAAACGTAGTCTCTTGAGTGATACTTTGATCCCCCACAAGTTTCCAGAAGAGACGGCGGAAACTCAAATCGATGCTAAAGAAGACTTGTTGCCAGATGACCACATTTCAGACTCTTCTTCCATGCAGCCATGTCATCAGCTGGACGTCAAAGAAGCACCACCTCCTCAGGGTACAATCAACAAAAAAGCTCTGTTGCAACTGGAACAAGATGTGAAATCTTTGTCACTATGTGATGAATCTCAGGCGGACAGCAGTATTCAAGATTGTACAAAGACTATTAACACATCAAGACGGAAGACAGAAGAAATGGAAGTTTTCCCGTTGACTGAAAAACTTGAAGAAGGTTAGATTGATTATTTTAATAATAAAAAAATGTAATTGTTATAAAGTATTGATAACTCAAGTTGAAAGTTCGGAAAAATTTTGAGTTTCTGACGGGAGTCAAAGTCATGACCCTGTGGTTACCGAGTGGTCAGATGCTCTACTCACTCAGCTACACGGACTCACATGGGAAGCCTATTCACTGATTAAGTTAAAAAAATCGTATATTCTCGCTTTATTTACGTCTCCTAACTGCCGGCTCGTAATGGCCTGTAATTATTTATTGCTATATATGCAGGGCCTCTGATAAAGTGCGATAAAAATTCCGAAATTATGCGGCAATTCAGGGCTCAATATGCGGTAATTCAAAGCTCATTATGCGGTAAATTATGCGATTTTTTAGCTTATTTTCAGCTTTTATACATGGTCAAAGGAAACAATCTCTCTTCTTCATCCTTACAAATGTATTTTGTGCAACAATTAAGAATAAACTACACACTTCCTCAAATGGTT
>JAODFW020464186.1:0-11989 GCA_027575235.2 Palythoa mutuki | reverse complement strand
TTTTAACCAATGACGCGTGCGGATTTTAGACAGTGAACGAAGATTGAATATTAAGAATAGATAACGAATAGAATGTGGAACAAAATGAATAATGAATGCCAAAAATAAAAGAGATAAACTAGAAGATATTTGTAAGTTTGACTTTAAAAATTTTGGACAATTATTTCTCTGGTACTAAAATCCAATTCATTGTATTCTTTGATGGCCTGATAAATACATACATGCATGAGATAAAAATAAGAATAGTTAAATACATACATATGTAATATATCGTACTTTACCCCAATTCGTGCGCACACAGGGTAGATGAAAATTATCTCTAATAGGTTTATTAGAATTATGGTAAAAGCTAATTGACCTTAACAAAGGTTAAAATCGATCTTTCTATTTATAACTTTATATGTAAGAGCAAAAGAAAAGTCACGAATCTATTATAATAGAAAGTAGGTATTTATTTTATATTGCCGCCTGGTTAGCCTAGCTGGTAAAGTGCCAGCCTGCCGTGCGGGGGGTTTATGATCAAGTCCCAGCTGAACCTTCACTCAGGGTCTTAAAATAATAAAGGAGAAGGTGCTGCCTTTACTCTAACATCTGCAAATGGTTAGACCTTCACGTCTTCTCCGCTTCTAGCGGAATATCAAAGACCCTCAACTGGTGAAAAATGTACTGTACTTGTATAATTTAAGTAATGGTCGGAGTAAGAACGAGGGTACCTCCCATTGCTCTACGGCATTTCGCTTTTCCCACATCAGAATGTGTAGATTTCCTTACTGAGAAGACATTAACCTGTGTACAACATGGCTTCAAAGTAAAATGCAATGAAACTACATTTTAAAGCAATGCTTTTTTGTGCTATAATGATTTATCCAATTAGAAGACCCCAAAACAAAAGCCAAGAAAAACTTTTGATTTTCGATGTTCGCCACGTGGAATTTTTTTTAAATTTAAAAACAAAAATGTTTCAACTAGAAGGGAATGAATGAGTAAACTAGATAGAAAGAAATGAGCTCACTTGTGAAGATATGATCGATTTCAAAGCTTAGCCAATGAGATTAACGGCCGTGACAATATCGCAATTAGCACCTTTCTGCATTCCATTGCCGTTGACCTGCCTAGTTCTAACTGGGATCCTTACTTAACTCTTGCTAAAACTGTGTGTTAGAATTTCTACAAGCGGGAGTTTTAAACGCGGAGCAAACACATTAACATTGACACAAACATCACAACAAAACAAGGTTCTAGCGACCACGATCCAGACTCTGTTTTCTGATCATCAGGAATCAGCTGCTCAACGGGGCTGAGGTCAATGGTGGGGTCGTAGGAAATGTTTTGTCCTTTAGGAAAACGGACGACAAACAAATAGTGCTTGCCTCTTTTCTCAAGCCTTGGATATCCGACTGGCATGTCTGTGAAATTACCATCAACCTTCAACTAATAATTGCAAATAACGTATGTTAATGATAAACGTATTTATCACTCAACTATCAATATTATTATTTATATTGTCATTATCATCATCACTATCACTATCCTTTGTCACTATCACTATCATTTTTATTATCATTATTATCATTATTATTGTTATTGTTAGGAGCGATAGCAGAATTGATATTGATAGCGGTAGTGGCAGTAGTAGTGGTAATTATGACGGTAGTGGTAGTGTTAGCTGTAATAATAGTGGTAGTGGAAATGATAGTGGTAAGGGCGCGCAGTGGTAATGTAGTTGTAGTGGTCACGGTATTGGTAATGGTAACGGTTGTGTTGGAGTAGAGGAAAACCGAAATTAGGTAATGGTAGTGTCAGTGGCAATGGTAGAAGTAATGATAGTAGTAGTGGTAGTGGTAATGATTGTGGTAGTGGTAATGATAACGGTTGTGATAGTGGTAGTAATTGTGGTAGTGATAGCGGTAGTATAGAGACCTTTAGATGATCAGACTACGAGCACGAGTACAAATACAAGATCTTAAGAGCGCCCGCGCATTTACCAGCACAAGTCGTTGTCGAGAGGACGACTTTTGCTAGAAATCTCGTCCTCTGGACAATGAGTTTTCTTGTACAAGCGCTCGCGCTCTTAAAATTTTGTAATCGTACTCGTGCTCGTAGTCGGATCTAAAGGTATCCAATGATAGTGCAAGTGGTTGAAGTAGTGAAGGAGATGACAGGACATTTACTTCTAAAGATTTTATCATCTTTGTCATTAAGCTTTACTATTCGAAATAAGAGAAAACTGAAATTAGGTTAATGACAGTTTGGAATTTTTTTCAATATCATAGGTAGTTATTAGGTCAATAACTTACGGTTTTCGACTAATCAGAGCGCTCGTACAATTTAATTACTTTATGAATGCAGTTAAGCCAAAAGTTCTGACTTATATTTGAAAATTGATTATGTCACCAGCGAAAAAGTACAAACGTGAATATCTCGAGAACGTTAGATATTCCTCATTGTTTTTTTTAGGCTATGTCTACAGTGATGCGTTTTCGTTTGGTTCCGTTTTCGGGGGGCATCAAAAATGCGTCGATTGATCTGTGTCTACACTACCGTATTCATACCGTTTTCAGCTACGTCCACACTAAAACGCGGTTTTAGTTGTGCGTTCTCCTTGTGGGGAATACTAATTAGTTACGATCGACTTGCTGTATTTTTAAGGCATGGGATAAATTAGTTATTCAATGCTTTCTCTTGGGATACTGTGGATATTACCATTTGTCTTATACAAATCTTTGTAAGAAAAAGCCGAGTGACGCGTGGCATATTCTATGGTATTCCATGCACTCGAAGTCATCGAGGAACTGGTTTGACACGTGGCATATTTCACGATATCCCACTAGAAATCGTTCAATAACTAGTATGACACGTGAAGTATTCCACGATATCCACTCGAAATCATTGAGTAACTAGTATGACCCGTGGCATATTCCTCGGTGTCCCACTCACATAACTACTATTCCTATTTTTTATTTACTTACTTTCTTGAAGAACACAACTACATCCTCGTCCCCAATGTTGTACTTTTTCCCGCAGCTGCCCTTTTTCAGGCAGTAGAGTTTGCGTTTTATTTGCACGAAGCGTTTCACTAACTTACACCATTGTTTAATAGCCTTAGGCCCGACAAACTTCTTGAACTTTCTGTAGTTTCTTCTTTTGCAAGCTTCTCTTAATTCATTGGCTTTATTTCGGTTTTTATTTTTCTTCACACGTTTTTTAACTTTCTCGCCATTACCACTTCCATCATCATCATTATCGTCATCTTTATCGTTATCATTATCTTCATCATCTTTGTCTTCTTCAGGTTTTTCCTTTTTACCTTTAATTTCCAGAGCCATTTCGAGTTGGCTGCCAATTTCTCTCTTTCGTCTTCCACAAACTTCTTCTTTGTCACCGCAAAACAGCCAATTATTGATCTGTATGAATAAAACAGAGAATGATTAAGTCTTTTAAGCAATGTTTCAAGTAAGAAGAAGGAAACTCAACGGCATGGAATTAATTTCGATATTCTTAATTGTTTAATGTGGATTTTCTTTCCCATCTTTTGAACGGTTTATCCACGGGAAATGAATTTTTCTGACTTTTCTTCAAATTTTTTGAGGATTTTTTGGATGTCAATACGTTGGAGAATACGTTATTTCTTCTTGCCACGGTAATAGGATTTTCAGATACCGTATATGAACTTAGCTAGTTAGAAATAGCAAACAATGATGTCATTTTTATATTATTTGTAACTTCAGGTGGACGGAAGCATTCGAATTCGAAATTGTCAAACTGCAATGCTAAAGATGATTTATGAACTCGACTTCAAAAAGGATAGATTTAGTGTTGACACTGAAAAATGGATTTCTAAATGGGAGAAATGACGTCATTATGACGTCATAATTAATTAGGAACTCTAAGTGCCAAAATTAAGTAGAGTATGCCACAGTTAATAATTATGCCAAGCTACAATAGCTTAGGTCAGACAAATATAAAGGAGTTTGGAGGACCCCAGGTTCTGGAGCGCCAAAAAAGCCCGGGTAAAGTAAAGTTATACCATCAATTTCACTTTGAGAATCGACCATATTTTCCTGAGCGAGCAAATTTCTTTCTTCAGTTCTTGTTCATTCGTTCTAGTAGGAACTTTTTACTCGGGCTTCCCGTGAAGGAATCTATAGGTTTACCTTTTTGTCAATCTGTTTGTCATGTCGATAATTGAAATACCCAGAAGGCTTTGGGTATAGTGGTCATGAAAACCAGGCCACAACGCCCTAAAAGATGCATCAGTTCCAGTTCATTCATGAACTATTTACCCGAGTTTCCCCTAAAGGGAATCAAGGTATACCTTTTCGTGAATCTGTCTGTCATGTCGCCAATTGAATTACCCAGAAGGCTTTGGGTATAGCTGTCGTAAAAACGAGACCACTACATGCGGTCCAACTTGGAAATAATTGGATGAGAAAAATTCCGAGGACAGCAAAATTGGACGAGGCCGCAGGCCAAGTCGTATTTAGCTGTCAGAGGAATCTTTGAATGCAGTTATTTCCAAATTGGACTGCATGTAGTTCTCTAACTTATTAATTTCATAGCTTCGTCGCGCGGCTTTTCGTCAATCATTAAAAACATTCAACCAAGTTTTGAAGCTCTTTGAAGTATTCCTGTTTAAGCTATTGCTTCTTTACTTCAGAAGTCACAGGAAATTTATTGTAGAAAGTATTGTTTACTACGCCTTCAAAACTATTGAAACAGAGAGTGCAAACCGCGCCATTTTCTGACAACCGCTACTCTAGCCTTGCTGATGGGTGTGCGCGCGACAATAACAATGGCCTCTTGCAGCTGACATGTGGCTTGCTCTGATTGGTCAATTCGGTGCTTGCTTGAATCTCATTGGTTTAGACTAACTATTCTATTATTTCTAAATTTGATATTTCCTATATATGTCCCGTGAAAATCTTCGAAGAAGCCAATCCAATAGATGATTAGTTTGACAATAAAAATACCTGCTATGTAATTAGAATCAAATTAACAAAGAGATTCCAGGTTGGCAATAGCCAAGCGTGTCACTGATGTTCTTACCACAGTTTGACGTCATCTATGATCTATTACTGAGCTGACGCACAAAAACATGGAATCTATTTGTTTTATATGATAAAAAATTTAAATTTTGTTATGGTGATGTCAATCGTGCCTCTGTCCTCTAATAGATCACTGGCGAGGACCAATCACAATAGGAGAATCACTTGGGTAATTATATAATGACTGATGCATACCTCTATTGTAAATTTCACTGTCCCTACTCCGACGGTTTTAACTTCATCTCCGTTGGTAATATTCCCCGTCTGGTTGAAGATATAAATGGTAACTTTCACCTCGGCACCATTAACTGTTGAAGCAAACGCCAACTTGTAGGCAGATAGGTTCTGATACAGGGCTTGGTCAATCTCACTCACATTAAAGTTGGCAAAACTCTTGACACGGTGCTTTCCCCCTCCAACACGTGATCCATTTTGGTTTAATTCAGCAAGTTGAAACAACCTCATAGTTACCAGTTTCTTTTTGGGACCCTCTGCAATAGAAAGAGCACCAGCTTTGTTAAATTGAATGCCCCACCTTAAAGGCCCGTATGTATACACGGTGCAACATTGCGCGCAATATTACGTGCAACATTCGTCACTCGACGTGGTTACACGGTCGCAACATTTAGTGCAACATTACGTGCAATCTTTGATGAAATATCCAGAACAAAACGTTCGGATACCGAACCACAGGTAAAGCTTAGGAAAAAAGATTAATTACCTCAATAGTTGTCAATTAAAGAACCATCTTTTTCGTGAACGTACCGCGGGCGAAAGTTAGGTCAACGGTTACACTTGAATGTGAGATTTGATTGGCTGAACGCTGAAATTTGCGTCACGTAACTGCATGAAATGCTGCAGATGGCGGATACACAAAGAAATTTGTTGCGCGCAATATTACAGAAGTAGGACAAGATTCTACGCAACAAATTTTGGGGTGGATACACGATGCAATTTAGCCGTGGCGCGCAATGTTGCACCGTGTATCTGGGCCTTAAGTCCCGCGCTAATGGTTTCAGCATTTGTTTTTCGGTGCCAATGCGATTTTGTTGAACGCTGTTCAAGAGTTCAACATTTGTTGCAACAAAACTGCGCTAGGAGCCTGGTATTTACCTAATGATTCTGAACGTGCGCGGTTATTACGTCATGACTCAGACAAACAAGCCAGCTGTCATACATTCGGGTGGCGGCTAATGCAATATTTTGAGTCGATATATTCGAAATTTAACAATGAATTCGTTTCTTATAATTACAAGATTGCTACTTTTTCTATAAACATTTCTTCTTTTTCAAAAAAAATGCTTTTGATTTCGATTACACACGCGTGTCTCTTGTCGGTAAATGAAGTTTTCGCGTCTGCGAGACAGTTATCAGACAACAAAGCATTGTCGACAACTCAAGTTTCTCGTCTAGATACCACAAAAAAATAACAAAAAAGCCGTTTCGTTACTGACAAATGATGTCGACAAATCAACTTTTTCACTTTCTGTGTATCGTTTCATTCTGCTTGTATTTTTCCACAATCGTCGCTTCAAAATTTGCTGATAAATTCAGCAGCATCATACCTTTACATAAATTTGTTTTCTCATCACTAACGGCGTTAGAATCCGTATCGTTGCGAGTCGTGTTGTCTCCTTTGATTATCCGCCGCAGAACACTAATCCTACCGGATCGACCGTCAACCTTGACGCAGATATCGCCCACGCTCACTTCCTTGTATCTGAACTTGAACCGCTTCATAAAACCATAGCGATGACCATCTACACTGCCAAGCCACAGACCTTAAAGAGATTATTCAAGCAACCTGTTTTAATTTAAACTATATACAAAGTGTTTTTCAGTTTCAATTTTACTATAGGAACTTAGTAGATATCTTAGCACTGTCTATCGCAAATACTGTAACCTGATTGGCTTCCGTACTCGCTATCTATTGGGTGAGAATATAGTGTCTGTGAGATCCCACATGACGTTTACAGTTCCCTAACAATTTTCAGTCGTTCTTGAGCGACTTTTAAAAATCTTTTAATTGACAAACCAGTTCCAGATAAAACAAAGGCAGTAACAAAATATGGTTTAGAAATCTTCGAAGGTAAGAAAAAATAGATTTGAAGCATTAATTGAACAAGTGACTCGTTAGACTGCCGAGCTCACCTACACGCGAAAACTGTTTATCTGTTTATTTCATTGTTTGCAGAAATCAAAACATTTATTAAAAAATATCTGTTGTTTATTCTCCAGATATTTCTACTAAAGCAATGAATATTCGCTCTTAATTTCTATTGGCAATTGATAGAATGACTAGCGCCCGCGCCTTCAGTGGTCAATCAAACGGACCGGTTTATCAGCCCTGGGAACTAGGTTGTAAACAGGGAAAACATATCGCTCCTTTAGCCATCATAAACAGTGTAGTAGTTGTGATCCTCAGAATACAGAATTTCAGACTTAGCTGTGCTTGCTACAACCGTGTCTTGCAACGTTTCCTCAACTTGATAATTACCCGGGAGCAACTACAACTTGAAGACCAGATAGTCAAGGATGATGGTTGCGAATTCGAATTTTAAAAACAGTTACTTATTAATATTCAATACACTGTGTGATTTTAAACTAAAAATCTTAAATAGATATAGAAATTTAAAACGTAATATTAAAAACATGGTTTTAAAGTTTGGGCGGCAGTTCCCTACGGCTAACTTAGGGTAAGTTTACCCACCCCTCCCCCCTTCGCCGGGATTTTTTCAAATCCAAACAATCCGCTCTCAATCTTGAATTATTTGAATTAACTTAACACCTGGATTGAAATTTTCTTCATTTTTGCGTTCCATTTACCAATCCGAATCCAAACGCGATTTTGATGCTATAACGCCGTACTAGCCACACCGCTGACCAGTAAAACAAATAAACTGAAAGTTTTCGTAAAATCTGGTTTCGGATTTTACGTCCATTTGTTGCAAAAATCCGTACAACTCAGATGTGAAAATCCGTGTGAATTGCTAAATTGCTGTATGATGGCCTAGAACTGCCATAAGGAAAATCGCACATTATTCTATTTTTTTAGAAAAAAAAGGGAAATTTTTTTTCAAATAATAGAAAAATGTGCAATTTTCCTCGATGGCAGTTCTAGGCCACCTTACTAAAATGTACTGCTATGTTTAATGATGGTGTTTTTACACTGTGTACTAAGCACAACTCAACTCGACAAACCCAAGCCAACACTTGGTAAAAATGGTATTATAAGTTACTTTGCTTAGCAAATTAGTAATTATCGCTATTGTGTGGTGGTGTACGTGGGGCGTGAAAGTACAGTAATGAAGCGAGTTGCATCGAAGACTTCAAACAATACTGAAAAAGCTTCAAGTTCAATTCAGCCGAGAAACACTAGCCCTAAACACGACCTAGGCCCGGGATAAACGTCAAACTTCACATGTCACGAATCTAACGCAAATGAGGTAGAATGATAGAATTTGCTCATTAGCATTAGATTCGGCGCATGTGAAGTTCGACGTTTGGCCGGGGCCCAATGACCCAAAAGCAACGAAACTCATTAGAGATATAACATTCGCCTTTTGTCCGCTTGTCAAAATTTTTGAATGTGGTGCATGCATGAGTAAATTGCGCATCCAGGCAATTATTACTCACGCTAATACGCCAAAAGTTTTCTTTGCTCCTCGTTTCAATCAAATGCAAATTGTAAATCGACAAGTTGTCCCAACGTGAATAATAATTGACGTGCGATTCACTTTCAGTTGATTAGAGGCCATTGATAGTTACTCAGGTAAAACGGCTGAGCAAAAAAAATTGTAGCAAAGCTCAAACTTAGCTCAGCAAAATTCAAGCTCTAGCTAGTGCAAAAACACTCAATATTTCTGGTCAAGAATATAACATGCTAACTTGCTTTGTTTAAAAAAAATGAAAATGTTCTGACTGTGTGGTTTCTAAAACTTTATGTAACTTTGTCCAAAGACCAAGCTTCGATTGTTTTTAGGTTAAGTTGAAAATTTAAGCAAATTAGAGTCTCATTATTCTAAAAAATGTTTTTGTTATAAAAATTCGTGCACTTTTTTAAATACATCCAAAACGTTTTGCTCAGTGTTTAAAAATCACAGCATTCCCATGTACAAATCTAGTTCCTAACTTTTTAATGTAATTAAGAGTTAGGCAATAGAAAAACAGTAACAAGTCACGCTGATATCCAAGGTATAAAATAGAAAAATGCAGAAATCTCGGCATTTCTAACCGAACTCCAAAATTGTATTTACCTGAGGTAAAACACTCAGACACGGCTTTCATTCGCAAACCAGGGGAGTTTAAAACCGTCTTCATGACCTGGTAGGTTCATTTGTCTTATTTTTCAAAGGTTTACCTAATTCGGTTTTTAAACTGATAGTCGCACAGTTCTTTGTATGTTATGTTGCTTTCCATAAGTTAAGATTTTGCCAATGTATAGGATGAATAATATCCGTCTATGTCGCTTTGTAACATGGTTCTTAACCTATATTTTTGCTTGGTCTCTTAAAGGTGAACGAGAGATAAATGAAATATACGGTTTGGACTGAGTGCTTGCAAATAAAGTACCGCCGCGGTTTTGGTGCATGGAAAGCAAACCCGTCTACAAAGTCGCAATAAAACATTAATAACTTACTGGAGAAACGTTCACCAGACCCATGCATTGGTCGTCCCTCCAGAACAAATTTACGGCAAGCATTTAAGGACTTTTGCAGTACATAGATTCAGTGAAACAATGCGAACCCACTACTCCCCCTTCAAAGAAGGAAACAAATGACAAAACAAGTATATGAAAGACCAGGAAAGAAACTCAACAAATTTAGAACCAAACAGTAAGTTGTGCGAAACTTTCCTATCAGTTTCAGGCAAACAAGCAGAATTAACGTCTATAAGTTTCACCACAGAACGCAGAATACAATTGGTAAAAATGCTTTAAAGTTGTAGTTCAAATAAACGGATAGCTTTAAAAAATTTACGAGTAAATTTTTGAGTGGCATTCAATTCGTTTGTGGTAAAGCTGGAAGCCGGCACGTTGATCAACAAGTTTCATTTCATTTTTGTGTCGCAGATGTGAAAAAATAATTTGCAGAATTTTCTATCTCGAACTTTGCTAAAATGTATAAAAATGCAAACAAAAGCAAATTAAAAGATTGCATTTGACAAAATTCAAAAACTTGCTGACATGGTGTAACAAACGTTAACATTTCCGTAAAATAGCACGAAATGAAATTGAGTCAGTGGGTTTATCGCAATTTGTCAGCCTTGCTGCTTCAAAAAACACTTCGAGGCAAGTTCCCGGATAAAGGAAAAGATGGTTCTGTTACAATGCAATGGTAAAGCCACCAAGGTGCGTCCTCGATAGTTCAAAACTGCCCAAGGGGTGGGGGGTAGTTTTTTGTTCTTTTACCAGTTTTGGACTGGGTAGCTTAGGTAAGATCCAAGCCTCAAGACCTCAAGCCCGGTTCGAGGTAAGTGAACTAATAGTTATAAGATGTGTGAACTGATTAGCGATAATAGATAGTCCTGTTTGGTTTTCTATTGCTAATTTTGTAAGCTATACTATCAATTAGCATGGAATAGACAAAATTATGCATCATGGAAAACGTCTCTGGACACTCTTTTGCAGAGTTTTGTTAATTTACTCTGGAAAAGTTATAGAAGCGAGGCAGATAGACGTAGACAGAAAGCTTCAAAATTGACCTGTTTCTGGGCGCGCGACTTATTCGTTTGCAAACTATTTCTTCTGACCGACAATTCATTCTAATACATTTAATATCGATCGAGCAAACATAATTTATATCTGTATGTACTCGACTCGGTTTTTTCCGGCAGTTACTGTTTTGAGGTATTTAGGGCCATTTGGCATCCACAGAAAAATTTCATTCGTTTGACCGCAAGTCTGGTTTTCCATAAACCGACAGGTTTAAACTTTTTTAAAGTTTCGATCCAATTGAGAATGGAAATCTGTTGTGGTTATATCACCATTAAAATCGAGCCTTCGTAATTCGGTATTTTTATATTTGTGGCCTTCCCAACATTTTTGATCCGATTCTTTGAAATATTTGATAACGGTATTGGTCTTGTGATAAGAACAATTCGATGCTTTTCGACGGTTCTTTGTGGAAACATTCGGCCCGTTCTTTTTGCTCTATTGTGTAAGAGCACTTTTAGCCCATTCTTTGACCACGTTTGAACACTTCTCTTTATCGGCCAAATTATCGATCGAGTGATTTTGGGCTATTTATTTTGTTAGGCATTTTTAGGACATTTTTTGTTAGCTATTTTGGGCCATATTTTTCTTTTTGTTTGGCATTTTTTGGCTTTTTTTTGTTTTTGTTTTTTTGCGGGGACGGTGGCGGGGGGAGAAAGTGAGTTGGCACTTTCGGGCCAGTCTGATATTTTGATTGGGCACTTTCGGGCCAGTCTGATATTTTGATTGGGAACTTTCGGGCCAGTCTGATATTTTGATTGGGCACTTTCGGGCCAGTCTGATATTTTGATTGGGCACTTTCGGGCCAGGTTTATCAATTAGCCACTTTATGCCGGATTATTAGTAGCGCAATTAGGCACTTTATTACCTAATTTCAGTTGTTTTTTTTAATTTTTTAAAAAGAGTATATAAATCCCCCTTAATGATAATCTTAACAATAAGGGCTGCCATGCTTCTAAACCTCCACGTTGGTGCAGCCTGGAAACTTTGCGCATGCAAAGGCGAACGTAGAGGCACAAAATTCCGTTGTTATCTAAGGAGTATTGAGGAGAACTGATTTTGCATTTTGCAACACAAAAACCTGGTGTGAGACGGTCACGCAAGAATCTCTTGCTGTTGGGTTCGATTCCCAGCCTCGGTTTGTTGCCTAAAACTGACTGCTGTTCAACGGCTAGTTTTCTTTACGACTCCGGAAAATTGAGGTCGTAACTTTTCTCTGAATCCCTCCCTC
>JAODFW020463194.1:0-11989 GCA_027575235.2 Palythoa mutuki | reverse complement strand
GCTGCACTTGCGCCTGGTCAGGAGCGACGGTTTGGCGTTTTGTAATCAATAATCTTCCTATTCAAAAACTTCTTCCAGTTTCCTAACAATCCACCAATATCTTAACTATAATCCCCCATTAAATTTCATCTAAATCACTTGTGGCGCAATAGCAAAATCTTTTTCCAGCCGGTCACAAAAATGAAAATTTCACCTTTTTTTCAAAAAATATAATTTTGTAGCAAGCCTTTCAATTTGAATTATATCATTTTGGAATCATTATTATGTGTGTTTTTACGTGTTTGATAAATAGACCTGAATAATACTTAAACTTCTTTTAGATATGAATGGTTTAGGTTACTTTGTAGTCGTGAGAAAATGTATATTCTCCAAACGAGTTGAAGGACTCATCCAGAATCAAATTTAACCATCCTTTATTACTAGTCATAAGTGAACTACGAAAATAAATACATTTCTATCTTTCCAGCGCACTCATCGGGAAAAATTAGTATTTTGCCCCTGAGCAGGACTCGAACCCACGTCTCAAACAAGTACAGCAACAAATAAGAAAAATAAGAAATACAAATAAATTTTTACCAAGATAAAAATTAAATCCCACATGCGTAACCCACAGATTCCAGTGAGGTGTATATACGCTCGAGCACATTTGTTAGTGCACTTTTACTTGCTTCTCTCCGTCATCTTGGATTTCAACTCACGTGCAGAAAATATCAGCAGTGCGCATGCGTGCATGCTAATTCGTGACACACATGAACACAAAAACAACGCAGCCCAATAATTAACTGGTTGCCTTTCGGCAAGAGTAAAAAAGACGCTAAACCTATTGCTTAACTTGTTGCCGCTTCCGGCACGAGTAAAAATGATCGGCTTTTACAAACAAAAATCGCCCACACGATTTTAATCGACAGACTCCGAGGAGTTTAAAACTGCGGTGACAAACACTAGCGGAAGATAAGATCTGAGCTACTGTTGACTTCATTAAGGCAAAAATTGAATCGAAAGTAGCGCTTTAGTTCGTCCTTACAATAACAAATATATCAATATAATTTAAATATCTATTTGGAGAATTTTATAAGCTTTCCAGTGATATATAAGTGTATGGATCTGTGATAAATATCAAGCGAGATATCGTATGAAAACTAGAAACACTGCTCAATGCGTTCAGTATCCTTCAGCAGGTCTCAATTAAGCATTGTGAACTCATCTAATTTTGAATGACGTTTCGTATCAATATATCAGTACAACTTTCGAGACTGGGAAAATGAGTGCGTTGGAAAGAAAAAAATGTATTTATTTCCGGCGTAGTTTACAGGACTAATCTTTCCCACCCTCGAAATTTGTAATTTGTTTGGTTATGGAAGTGCTGGCGAGTTATCGCGACACCTTGAACAGCTAATCGATCGATGATTCAAGAATTCGACGTTCCTATGGCATTTGATCGCGAGTCAAACTTGCGTGGCTTATAAAAATAGCATTGCTTTCCACTGATGAATACTTAAGGAGGCATTCTGGTTAATAGCCACTTTTTGAGGGCTTTTAGCGTTACTTTTGATATCACCGTGCCTACTTTGAAAATCCTCAATTACATTCACAGACTGAATGCAAAGGAATTATCTTAAATATTTTCAGATTTTTCGGATTAGATTTAGGTGTTAAGTTTGAGGGAGGGAGATTAGTAGTTTTAAAGAGAAATTTGAGTTTTGGGATTTTAAGAGAAGTTAAAAAATTCATTTTGAAGTTAATATTGATAGAAAATTGCCAAACCGTCCCCAAACCAAAGCTGCACTTGCACATGGTCAGGAGGGACGGTTTGGTGCCTGTCCTAAAAAAATTCCCTCTTCAAATCTCCTTTTCAACTCTTTCACTATCCACCAAAATTTTAACCAGAGTGCCCCCTTAAATCAGCAAATTCAATGCTATTTGCTATAATTCTGTGATAAATCTTGATATCTCTCTCGTTTTTCTTCTTAAAGGGTTTGTACCCTTTTGAAGTTCTGAAATTCCATGTCTTTTTTGAAGAAAAAACAAAATAAAACAAGGTATTGGAAAATGAAACGCCTTGCGCCACACGTGTATTGTACGGCTGAATTTAAAGGCGAACTACCTTCATTGTTTGTTGAGCAGTCTTTACATGGAATCTTTTTATGTTTTATGCTGTATCGCTAAGTTTTAGTCAATTTTCTACCCACAAAACCTTCCTCGTTATCCAGGCTGAGCTTGTTCTTAAATTGTCCTTAAATTTTGGCAAATTTGAGCCTCGTTGTTCTGATAAAGTTGTTCTTATAAAAAAAGCGTGTTTTTGAGGGACTTCGCAATGACCAGGAATTAAATTTGAATTAGAAATATATGTCATATTTTTTCTAATTGTTACGAATATGTGAAGTTTGTGTTTACATAACCTTTAGTAATGGTTTTATCGTTTTGTCACGGCTTTGAAGTAAGATAAAGAAAAAATTCACCACACCCTTTTTAAAATGATAAAATATAGTTCAATTGAAAATAATGTTTTATATTGTAGTTTCAACACGCACAAACATATATAATCTTCATAAAATGTTAGCCTGGATACATTCTTAACATAATACTGAAATTCCGCTAATTCTTTCTCAATCATAGTTCCTACGGGTCATGAAAAACCTGGAAAGTCATGGAAGTTAAGAACTTCATTTTCCAGGCATGGAAATTCATGGGAAATTGGTAAAATTTAGATAGAATTGTACAAAATACCATTAAGATAAAAAAAATCCTCATCATTTGCACAAATATCTCAAAGTAATTGCTGTTGTCTTTTTTTATCTGGAATAAAGTAATTGAGAAATCTTTTGATGTATTTTGACAAAGAAATGAACAATACAAGGGCATGAAATATTGTAGAGATTATGGCAAAAGTCATGGCAAAAGTCATGGAATTTGAGAACTTCAAAAGACTTATTAGCCTTGTCAATATTTATTCAGATTATAAACTTTTACTACGCAATAAAGATTCAGATAAAGATATGGAAATCACAAGTTGACGCATGCATGTTTCTATCACGTTGACAAATTGTACATACTTGTGACTTATATTTTGATTTCACTATATTCTAAATAATTTCTTTGATGAAAAACCGAAAACCGAGACCTATAAGTTTGAGGACTAAACTCGTTGTGACAAACTTAAATAAATTTGAATAAATTTAAGCGAATGCTGTAGTTATTAACTTATAATTATTGCCATCGATAACAACGAATTGTGTCTAACTCTAAGATGGTTTTGTACGTTTTTGTAAAGCTTTATATAAACAAAATATAATACTCTGGCTTGTATAGTTTGCGTTTTTCTAATTTATTATAAAACTATAAAATTTAAACTTAAAAATTAAAAGTTAAGAGAACCAAACATACACATTCGAGATATTGGTAACAGTTTGGAAAATATTGTTTTTATAGTATTCAGTTTTTAAGAAAAGTAAAAGAGATGATAATTTACAATACCAGATCAAAGTAAAAGATATAATAATCTACACTACCAGATCATAAAACTAAAAGGTTTTCACTTGAAGATAAAACTATAACAGCATCAGTTCAATTTGTCTTTGTTTACCTCAGATAGCAGAAGCCCTCTCTTTATCCTGTTACAGTTGAACGACCCTGAAGTTCAAGGCAAAGGAGTCTTGTTTTGCTTATTTTAACCGTATTACGCAGTTGTGAACAGTCAAAGGCGGGACGCAGTGTCACTTGGGCATCTTCATGGCATAGCACAGTTCCACGTACGCCCTTTTTAATTGTTCGCTGCAGAAGCCCTGATCGAAAAGTTAATTCATTGTCATTTCAGTTGACCTCTCGATGTAATTTGTGTGCGCAACGTAGAACAAACGCGCTTCAAGTTCTCCGATTACTTACCTAAAAGGTATCTTAAAAACAAAGCTCTCCTGGTATTTTCTCTGCGTGTGATATTGCTTTGTGACGCACACATGAGAGCAGAATTCACGGGTAATCCACTGCAAATGAGCTTTATATTGGAAAATATTAACTGATAAGTCTACTCCGAGAAACTGGCAACCACACGCAACAATGAAAACAAACTCCATAAGGGGTTTCAAAGATGGATGTTTTATTTAACATGAAGCAAGTAGATTAAAATTTTTGGCTCCAGAGTGAAACTTTTTATTTTTTAACAACTTCAAGCAATCAAAAGTTGTAAAACAAACATCACTGACATTTCACTGACCTCGTCACAAACAGCAAACATCTTAGAGTATACGTGACTTTCGGACGCGCAAAAACAAAGCGAAAGGTTCCTGAAGCTAGACTAGCCCCTCGAAAATTGCGGTGAGCGTGATTATAAAAATATAGACTCGTTAAAACAATAACAATACTAACAACATAACCGCCCATTTCCTGTTCTCAAAAAGTTCTCAAATCGTTGTCGCACCATATAATTAGCATAAATTTGCGACAGTTGATTGTTGGTCATTGATTTGTGCACGCACGATCGCACGATATGATAAGTTTCTAGCGCAAAGTACCCAGTCCCCCGCTAAGACGATCATCTCCAATGCAAAATCGATTTGTTTTTAAAAATCCCAAAGTGGTCACTTGGAACAGCTATAATAATATTTTCAAGTGTATATTATCAACATGTTATTTTGTAGACAAAAAAGTGCATGAGTTACGTTTAGCGGAGGCGTTTCGCCTCTAAAGTTCGCAGACCTGTAAGGTCAAAGTAAACTCGCGAGTATTGGTCCTAGGGTATGCAGAGTCGCCAACGAAATCTCGTCACGGCGTCGAAAGATCTGGCAATAAATCGATGACTCCCAACTTTTCTATTTTTGGCCTTACACATTTAAATCATTTTAAAGACGAAAAACTACTCTCCATTTTATGCTAACCCAGAAAACTTTTCTTCGTTTTCTTGCAAAGCTCTTTTTCTATTATCGCGACTATCAATTTTTCATGAAGTCTGGAGAATATTTTCAAAACGGAAACTTTATAATGATAGCAATCTCGCTGTCAGTTCTATATTGGACCTAACCTTATTTTAGTAGTCACAAAGTCAGCCATTTGTATTATTTAACGCAATGTTAAACATTTACGATTGAGGTGTTTAATTTGACTCGGTACAGTTTGTATTTTAACTTCAATTTTAGTAGTTCCTTTAGTATTTTTCCACTCTTTTGGATAATTTTGAATTCTACGATAGTTTAGAAGACTTTCTGAGAAGAAAGCTTGTCGCACGCCGGAAGTCAATCGTTAAGCTAAGATATTCCGATCATTTCACAAAGGGCGTTTCAGGGCTTCTATCTTTGTCCACTTCAATTGTTTATCAATACTGATTTTGCGGTCACAATGAAAATAGCGTTACAATAAAAAAAATTAAACAATCCTTACAGAAAACACTACGTATATTGATTTCTGTGAACTGAAAATAGGTATAGCTCAACTATTTAATATAAAAAAATATTACTATCAAAACCACGCTCTGTTTATCTAACTGATTATTCTTCTGTTGTCTGTTCTCAAAGCTGTTCGTGAAGCCGTTAGATTGAAAAGCTTGCCTCGGGGCTTTTCTCGCTTGTGAGCAAGCCAACATTTTCTTCTTACAAATATTTGTTGATCTATCTGTTGACTGGCGTCAGCGCAACGTGACTGCTCTTGTTTTAGTGTACTATTGCCAACAATTAAAAACATCCTTAAGATATTAAACGTGTGAAAACGGTTCGAAAACACAAGAACAAGCCTCAAATGGTATCCTTGATCCTTGCATCTTGAAACACATTCGGTTTTTTAAAAGATTAAGAGCGCTAATGAAAAATATTGTCTTCATTTATTAATTAAAAGTGTTTTGTGACCTGCGTACTTAGCAAAGTTAGATGAAGCATCTCTTAAAATTAAAAGCAATTTTTATAAGAGATCTTGTTAAATTGCGTGAAGTTGCATCAGCCATCACGACATGAGTATACTACGTAAAGACAAAAATATATACTTAATTTGAAGACTTGCAACAATAATACAATAATAAAAGTTTAAGAACTATCCTCTTTTAATACGTACCGAATCTATTTGTATCTTTTTCTTCAATGGAAATGAAAACATTAAGAAATGAACAGTCTTTAGTTTGCAAGCAGAGACTATAATTCCAGCACTGATTTGAGTTGTCACGGGAAAAAAAATTAAGGTGACTCTAAACCCTTACGAGTTTTCGAACAAAATGCTCAACATATATTTTTTAAAGCTTTTTCTTATGAAAACTTTGTAAAGACGTTTTTAAGCTGTTTGAATGGAAAATGCAAATATTATTTTTTAGTTTCACATGCTTTTCTTGTTTAGCCTCCCCTCCCTCCCCTACTAAGGTATTTCGTGTTGTGAACAAATTCTGTGGTTCGCGCCAGAAAGATAAATTAAAACCAAATAGTCTCTAATCTCTTCAACAATAAAAAACCATTAGCTATTTCGATTTGATAGAGAAGTGTGGGCACTCAATTGGAAGATAACGTGTCGAGAAGACAGGAAAAGAAGCGAAAAAAAGCGAGTAGTAGTTATAGGAGTGATTTCCTCTGAACCAAATATTGCTGCATGGCGCCAGTTGAGTTGTTCTATTAAGCGAACGCCTCCTTTCATGGCCATAAATTTGAAATGACTTGCGCCAATAGACTGTTTTAGCAAGGTATTTATTTGCGGTCTCGGTGTTAACTAAGGCATGATAAATACTATATTCAAGCTCAACGGATGCATGCATCGAATCTGCTTTGTTTGGAACTCGAAGTTGAGGTAATGAGTTAAAATTAACCACAAAAATGATTCGGCAAATGTTCCGTTTCAAAATGAAATTTGGCGGTTACGTGATCTGTTTTTTTGATTTTGGATTCTCTCGAATGGTAATCTTAAAGGCGGCAGATAAAAAAAAATTTAAAAAGCAGGTCAAATTAGAGTCAATATTTGCTAGAAGCAAGAAATTGTTGAAAAGAATAAACTGACAATTCTCATACAAGCTTGTTTGCAATCTCTTGTGATTAGTTTGACATGAGTGCTAATCCAACGAAATAGTTTATTTGGTATTCTGCAAGATTTTATCTTCAATTCATTTACTCTCTGTTGCGATACGCCGCACATGTTACATTAATATTCAACACAAAGTAGAGTTATGCGAAGCTTCTAAGTGCATGATTTGAGTCTGAATAATGCCCATACCGACGTGAATTCCAATATTTAAATTCAGAGGGCGGAAGCTGCCGTCACTCGGAGGTCAATATATAAGACTGTGCTGTTCTCAAGACGGTGTTATTCAGTTTGTGAAGCGCATGTGTGCGGCCAAATTATCGTCGTTCACAGAAATTCTATAACTTTCCGCGTAAACTGGATTTACCTCAAGTTTGACAACAGCGCCATGAAAGTCCTAAGACTTCTTCTATCATTTGTAGTTTTTCATCAATATTATTGCGAAGCCAAAAGGGCTTCCAAACTTGATTATAAATCGAAGCAATCCCAAGCAGACTTGTTAAGAGTCTTTGGGATTGAAAAAAAGCCAAAGTTTTCACGCGGCCGTTCGCGGGTACCAAAGTATGTAATGGACCTGTATCGGCAGAAAGCATATCTCGACGGTTACACTAAAGACGGTTTCTCGACTCCCGGTACCACAGTTCGAACGTTCTTTAGAGGTGAGCTGCTTTGAATTATTGCATGTCATTTGTTTCAGACAAATAAAATAAAAGGTGAAATCTAACTTTGATTATGCAAGTTCGCTCAAGCGAGTACACTTCCAACTGCGTCCATTAAATTATTTTTTCTCTCGCCGTTTCCCTGCAGAAAATGTCAAGCGATTTACCACGAGATACCGGTTGTTAACATTTAAGCTTTCATCGATACCCTCGTCGGAAAAGCTTGTGACCGCAGAGGTTAGGATTTTCGCTCGCCGGTCGCAACCGTCTGTCCAAACAACCAAACGAAGGCCTCCTGGAGTCTTCAAAATTAGTTTGTATCAACTGGGCCGACGTTGGAAAAAAGACGGCAAGTGGAAGCGAAAATCAGTCGTGGCTGCTCTGAAGGTTACAAAAGCCAGACGCTATGGTGAGTGGATAAGCTTTAACGTGACAGAGACACTGATATTCTGGCAAAAGTATCCGAGGAAAAACCATGGTTTTTGGATTGATGTAAAGGCCCATAATGCAAAAGCCTCTGATTTCCGTATTGCCACAGGAGGCCGAAAAGAACCTATTCTAGTAACTTTTGGAGTGGATCGCAGTAAGCTGAAGCAGATAAGACAAGTTATGAATAATTCTGTGAAAGACAAGCCAATCAATTATCCCAAAAAGAACGTAAAAATAGCACGCGCAAAAACGCAAAAGCGGACGAGAAACAAGCGGTCTTACTCCAACAGCTGCCAAAGACACAAACTGTTTGTAGAGTTTCGTGATCTGAAATGGGAGAACTTTATTATTGCTCCTAAAGGATTCAGTGCATATTACTGCAAAGGCAAATGCCCAGAAGTTATAGATCAGTCTCTCAACCCCACCAATCACGCCATCATACAAAGTTTGGTTCATCATCGACACGACAGGAATATTCCAACTGCCTGTTGCGTCCCTACAAAACTGAACTCCGTAAGTCTTCTGTATTTTGAAAGAGACGGAAGCATTGTATTGAAAGAGTATGCAGAAATGGTCGCATCAACTTGTGGTTGTCGGTAACCGGCTACTAATAAACCACTCTAAACGGTGAAACATAGTCATAGGAACACACAGAGTAAATTAGCATGATTAAATTATTTTTTGAGCCAAAGGCAGTTAGGCAAATTAAAAGTCAAAAGACTTATTTATACTCTTGTTTACGAGGACAAAAAAGTTTTGATAATAAATAATTTGTAAGAAGAACAATGATTTGGGACTCCAAAAAGCGAAAACCAAAAAAGTTTCCAAGTCCATTTTGTACTTTTGAGTAAAAAAGGATTAACAGTTATTTATGAGCACAACAAATTGTCACATCAAGCGTGTTTCCGAAAGGTATTTCGCAAAAAAATTAATTAGACTTGTAGGTGCTTTGTTGCGGAACAGTTGGATTTAAGAAATTTCAGTTTCGTTCTACGTACTACAAATCAACTTTGCAACCCAGGAAATGAAGACCCAATTTAATTGCTACCATTCGAAAAGTTCCGCTTAAATCTCTTCCTTTGAGTCGAAAGCCAATTTTTCTGTTGTACAAAGACTGCAGTGACAGAAAGAGATTGTATATATCCTTGCAAGCAATTACAGGATCAGATTATAGAAATGTCATCTAAACTATATTGTCCTTGCTCTTTTTATCGAGTTTGTGAATAACAAAAGCTCCCCGCGAGTCACTGCGGCTGTCAAATTTAAACATCTGATCCTTGTTGACAGAGCTTATTGAATTTGCATACAATCTAGACTGGGCAATCCCTTCATATACATCTTTCTGCTTCGCTACCTAGAAGTTTTTTTGTCATTCAAGCTTTTATTGTTTTGTACTTTTAAACATTTCATGCACGGTTCTAAATATTCAGTTATCTCAATTATGTTACGTGGGCTGCAGGCTTGCAAATTGCTTAGTCCAGCAGACCGATTGAAAATTATCGAGTATTTCATTATTTCTTCTTAAAATTACGGTTAAGGAGCAAGCAGGTTGGAGCCTTCTAAGATTTAAATGAGCGATAGGGCATTAAATTATTGAAACGAGCGTACACTGCCTCGGGTGCTCGCAAACTTTATTTCAAGTGCTTAAGTCAATAAATTAGAGTCGTTGGCCAAAGATTTTATGAAACCGCCCCACATGAACAAGCACACGTTGCATTTAAGATTCGGTCTGAAGTCAGATCTCAAAACAAGCGATAATCAAATTCTTAGCAAATAATACATTGTTGTAGTATACAATTTCAGCTAGACGATCACTTGGTCTATTGAAAAACAAACATCAATCGACTTTAGACACTTGGTTGTGTAAACATTGTCACTTCTGAATGACAATACTATCAAGGCGAAAATTTGATGTTAGAAAAAGTCCCTCTAACATTTAAGAATTTCAACGGCAAAAAATACAGAAATTCGTTTTTAAGCGCGCTTTAACGCCCTCTAAAATATACCTTATTTAAAAAATCAACGGTTTGTTTTTCCGGTCTAATTGTAGACAGAAATATAATCCCTGCTTACATGTATACGAAAAAAAAAAAACAATGCGCATTTAGGCTTGTTCCCACACTAGGATAATTTTACATACCCGCGAGTTCATGTGTGATTAAATCAAGGACAGACATACGTATATCAAAGACTGATAGGATTTGAAAAAAAAAAACTGTCGTGCTTCGAGATCAACTTTAGCCTGAAAAATAAACTTTAAGTCTTCTGACAAGTTAATAAAAGTTTAAACTGAGTACAAGATTTCTGAAGTACAAACTCCATTCACTGGTTTGGACTTTGGTAATGGAAGCAACTTACACATGCAGTTACGCACGTGTAATCTCTTTAAGTTTTGGCATAAATTGAAATAAAAAAAAGTTCAATAGTGGTTATTGTTTTGACGTTTTAGTTAATGGCTTTAAAACGATCGTAAATCCAGTTTTCATTTTTTAAATGACAGTTTCTAGGTATCGATATGGTGAGACCATTTCACCTCCTATTCAAAAAGCGAAGGCGGGAAATGGGCGCGCGCGTACACATCCGGGACCTACGGTACATATGAAAAATACGATTATCAATCAATGGGATTTTTACTTTTTCCCTATTGGTCCAGAGCCCACCACGTGATCTAAAAATAACTACTTGCAACATAAATATGGGCCCATTCGCACTGGTCTGATTTCTGTTTGTTTTACCAAAATAAATTGTCAATTTCAGGGTAGGACAAGTGCGAATGATATTTTTGTGTCGGTACAAAACTTGTCGCGCTCAACCAAACTTCAAAGGCGCCGCTGTCCTGCTCCAAAGGCCTCCAAACGCGGTACAAACGTCAAAAGTGACAGAAAATTGGCAATTTCAAGTTGTTTAAAAAAGATAAAAAGAGAAATTAAGCTTTCGCGCTAAAGCTATTGAGTTTTGTTAATTATTCGATTGTACAGTATTGTACAGTGCGAATGCAATTTCCAAATACAAAATTTGATTGAGACAAAAGTTTGTCGTGATATTTTGCCGGGCCAAACAAACTTTGTCAGCGTAGTGCGAATGTGCCCTAAGGAGCGATTTAAAACAAGCTTAAGTGATTTTAAATATCCTGATCGAGCAATAATATAGTTATTGTCCAGTGGTTCATTGGGAATCTCAAATTAAGACATTTTTACCTGTCAGTTTTCCCCTCTTCTTCTTCTTAATCTGCTTTGTTACCTTTCATTTTTGAGTTTTGTTGCAGTGGCCGCCATGGAGTCTTTATATTTTGATGGAGATTACTTTACTTCTCATTCTTTAAATCAGCGGCATAAAAGACTGTTGAGAATAACGTGATATATTAATGAGAGTACCGTATATAAATTATGTAGATTGCATCGCCTATCAATTTTCTAAACACAAAATTTCCCGAAATAGAGAATTTCAAAATAGGTATCGCTTTACCAGCGAAAGAGAAATTTAAATAAGAAAGCTTTATTGACCTGATTCTATGACTCTCAAAAGCAATAAGTTTGCTTCTGATGGACGAAACAAATTCCTACTCGAAATACCAAATATTTATAGATCGGAATTCTGCAAAGGTGTCGTGGTTTTATGCCAAACGGTTTACAAGTTGCATGTGATCAAAGCGAGAATTTATAAAAATAATGACAATGACGTGGACAACCAAGATAACAATAACAACAACAACAAATAATAATAATAATAATAATAATAATAATAATAATAATAATAATATTAATAATAATAATAATGATAATAATAATATTAATAATAATATTAATAATCTTTATTCAATAATAATAATAATAGGATAAATACTATTAAAAAAAATGTAAAAACTACTGATAAAAATTCTTAATCATAGTCATTATTTGACAAGTCAACATTTTTCCGAAAAG
>JAODFW020463193.1:0-19411 GCA_027575235.2 Palythoa mutuki | reverse complement strand
CTTATGTTTCACTCGGGACGATACACAGTACAAGGTCTTGTGGTAGCGTATATGTCAGTTATACCCTTATGTTTCACTCGGGACGATACACAGTACAAGGTCTTGTGGTAGCGTATATGTCAGTTATACCCTTATGTTTCACAGTTATACTCTTATGTTTCACTCGGGACGATACACAGTACAAGGTCTTGTGGTAGCCTATATGTCAGTTATACCCTTATGTTTCACTCGGGACGATACACAGTACAAGGCTTGTGGTAGTATGTATGTCAGTTATACACAAGTATGTTCCACTAGGGACGATCCACAGGCCAATATACAGTACAATGTTATGTCGTATCGTGTATGTGATTGCAGCCTGATGTTACACTCGAGACAATGCACACACTCGAGACTCAGCTGCGCTTCCTATTTACTCGAGGCGGTAATGAGCGCAAGTTTTTCTTTTTCTGGTAGGGTGTATGTGATTGTAGCCTCAATATTCACTCGGGTTGATGAGAATGGCCACAGAGTCTAGAGAGGACCAGGTTGGCGCCTGTCTGTTCAATTCTTTAAAAAAGATTTATCATTGTCACAACTTGGCTCATCTGCACAGCAGTTGAACCAGAAAACAGGAAATGGGGAAGGAAGCTGCTAAAATGTTCTTTACATAATATGCTGTTTTCCCCACATGTGATGTCTTTTTAATGCGTTGCTGTTACTGAACTAAACAGACAATTACATATATCGTTCTTTTTTCATTAAAAAAAAGATATTTGAAACTAGCGGATATGTCTAGTGACGATTTCCGCAACATTATAAAAACAATATTTTCAACAAAGCCTTGTCAAAAACTAACAGTTTTCATATTTCATTGATCCAAAATTAATTGATTTTTTGCGTTGGTTACCACACCACATAATCCTGAAAGACTGAAAGATCTGAGTGTTTGGAGCTTATATTTGCAGTTTTTCGCTAGTTAAAAAATCCAATCGGTGCGGGAGACTTTTTTTCCTAAACGAGTACGACAGAGTTACGATTGATTTGCTTATTATTGCCAATGTGTTAATCAATGGTTGGAATTATTACCACTTAAGGTCGTGGGAATCAACTCGTGACAAATAATACTTAAAAGAATGGAAGACCTTTAGTCTTAAGACAATATTTTAATATTGTCTAAAAACCGCTATGTTTAGTCTTATGATGTCCGTGTCGTAGTTTATGTTTGTGATATTGCGTCTTGGTTTAATTTGAAAAAGCAAGTTGGCTGGTTCCCAATGTGAAACACAGTTGTGACACTTTTAAAATTTGTTCTTGTCTGTATTTTAATTGTATTTAATTTGTACAAGAAACGCTGGACAAGCCTGAAGAAAGAAAAATTAAAAATCGGTCGTTATGGTTACAGATGTTGTTAATTTGTTTCTAGCGTAATTATTATCTTCCTTTGTACTCGGGATTTAAAAGATTACCGCTCAAAACGTTGTTATCATATCATAGCTAAAAATTAACTGTTCAGGCCGTCCCGCCTCCACGCGCATGCGCCAGTTCATCAAAAACAGCTGTGAAGGTCAGGCAAACATCTCACCATCATTTCTAATAAAACGATTAGCTATATGTTTTTCAAAACTCTGGATATAATATATTGTGCAAAGAGGTGGGCGAAATACTCCAGTCAAATGAACTTCAGTCTTCACGAGCGAATTTAAAACAGGTACGCCGAAGCACATATGCTCGACTGTTTATTTTCAGATGAAATGGTCAGAAAAATATGTCGAATTTTGGTGCCCAGAAAAACAGAAAAAAGGAATTTGGGTTAAAATCTCAAAGGAGTAAATGGTAAGCCATCCGGTAAAAAATGTAGTTTGCTGGTAAACTAAAGAATATTTAATCGGCTTTAGCTGACACTGTTGATGATTTCCAACCGAGAGACTTTTCGAAACTAGTTTGTTAGTTTGAGGGTTTATTTTAATCGGGTTTCTTTCAGAGAAGATGATTGCGATGAAGCCCGCGATAAGAAACTGCGCCTGGTTTCATTCAAAAAGGAATTTCTAATTGTTGATTTTGGGAACAAGTGCAGACAGTATCGAGGGAGATTGGATTTCCTTTGGATATTTTTGTATTTATAGTGCCTGTATTCCACGTTTCATGATTCGAATTATTCATTTTGGAGCCATCGTGCGAAAAAAAAATTGTTGTATCCACTCTTTTTTCAGCAAATTTTCAAATCTGATCGGATTATGGACTTGCCTTATACAAATCACAAAGAATCTCTAAGCTCTACGCAAGAGTCATAAATTCCTGAAACTATTCGATTACCGAAAAAAACTGCCTTTTAGGGCCTTCAAGAGCAGAGCGCCTAGATCTGCATCATCTTGCGGCCGAGATCATAAACTTTCAAAGAAAGCGGAACACTTATCACATGGCGCTGATATGATATCGACATAATTACAAGGTCTAATATCAACCTTTCGAAGCTTGAAAAGAAAGTTAATTTTGCCAATGAATTGTCAAAACCGTCTGTTAGACACAAGTAATCTACTGCTAAAGCGGCCTTTCATTCGACAGGTCTTAATTCACAATTCTGACAGAGAAAACCGACCGATACTATTTACATAAAATTCAGGAATTTATAACTCGTAAACTACGCTAACAAAACGCAAGGTAGGAAACGCTTTCTAATGTAAATCGATTTCTTGCACAAAAGAAAATTATTTTTTTTTATAAGTCTCGTAGAATCTTCGTCAGAATTGTTTATAGTTTTTAATTGCTTTTACAGAAGCACACAGCTAAGAGTTTAATTCTTGACAGTACTGATAGCGGATTGAGATAAAAACAGGTCGATACCCCGTGGGTCCGGATCAAAATCCCCGACGTCTTTCTTTTTCTATCTTCGATATTACTGGCCTTGTGTTCTGCGATAAAATGAGCAACTCGCAATGAAACGATTGGACTTTTGAACACGAACTTGTCTAGTAGTTGATTCAATTCGAGTTTCGTGCCTTTTGTTTTAAAACTGCAGTACAGGTTCGCTTTCAATCTCTTAAAGTATGTCACTTATGGGTTGTGAAAGAGATCGGGTAGCCGAGTGCACGTCACTTAAGTCTTTTTTAATCTGGGGCACCTTAAAAACGAGGAGTGTTGAGTATCACAGATAACCTTTGCGATAGGAGGCCATTTTACATTTTAGCAGAGGTCTGGTTTTGCTTTGACGGACGACCGGGATTTGGCACGCTCCCTTCTTTATCTTTTGAAGTTCTCAAAAAGGTATTGTTTTTCTATCTTGTTGTACTGCATGTATCTGACATTAATTTTGACAAAATGTGTTTGCGTATAACAAAAAGAAACACAAAATGCCAGTCTAGTTACGTATTCTTTACAATCATACAAAAACAAATGGCGTGTCATCTCAACGAAAATCTTCAACCGCGACACTCTCGCGTGACAGTCTTAATGCATAATTTGAAGCTCGTTTCCTCTATCCGTGGGATCTCAGTTTTCACAACAACAAAAACGTGAAGCTAACTCATTAGATAGTCTCGTCATCTTGAATGCAATGTCAACTGAGAGACGCAGAATGAAAACGCAAGTAATCAGTCAATCAGTTTTAACTTCAAAAATAACGCTTATGGCACATGTGAAGCGGACTGTTGATCCAGTTTTATACGCTACATCTGAAGCTAAAGACTGAAAAGTTCGATCAAGAGACACGATGGTTTTACTAAAAGACTCCAAATTAAAGCATGGGCGTCATTGTCGCTGTTAAAAAACCAAATGATTTGAGTTTCATAGAAAATGATTTCATCAGAATCGATTTAGGGGAAGGAAAATTACGAACTACAGATGAAGCGAAATTATAATCTGTTTCCATAATGTGACCCTGTTTGGCCTTACACTGATAAGACTTCGCGGCTCATCCTATGAATTCCGATCATGGCATTAATTCGCAACCGCAGACTGGAAGCTCACAAGCCTTTTTACTTTGCGAGGATTTGAGCTTCCGGAACAAAAATTAAAACTGAAGTTTATCCACCTATCATGTGAATGAGCGATTAGTTCATATCAGATTAAAGCTTTGTAAACTACGTTTTTCACTCGGGTCAACTTATATTTGACTCTTTTGAAAATTAAATCATTAAATGATCATTAAAGGCAAAAAAGTAATTCAATAATTGAGTAAAAAATAATTTTTAAAAAATGTGCTTTTCGTTCTTTAAAACTGACCCCAACAAAAATAGAAAGTTATAAAATATCACCCATTTCCCTGGAAAATATTTAATAAGTCATGTTACACAAACCTAGTAACTGTTTGTTATCTCGTTGAGTGCTAAAACTTTGTACCGCTTCCGTATTTTTGTCTAAAAATAATAGAAATTCGTATAAAAACCGAAAAACTATTAACGTGTTTTTGAAAACAAAACAAAAAAACAATTGGCTGCAAATTTAGTTTTCGCATGCTTAATAAAAACTCAGATGAAAGTAAGTCAACGATTTGCATGCAAATGTCCATTGTTTCTTTTTTGTCTTAATTTCTCCACGAAAACTAGCCATTCTTTAAAAGGCACTAATGGAGAAAAAATAAAAGCACGAACAGAAAACAAAATGAAAAAGATTAAATAATCGCTCTCTTTTGTCCTTCTCAAAGAAACGATTGTTAAGGTACCAGGCTTCTACATCAAAGGGAATAAACAAAAAGCCGCCACTTGTGTGTTTTTACAGCCGGCTAAATCCGATCGTTTCAATCGACGACGAGCGAAACAATTGAGGATTTCGACGCGAGTGATCGACAGATCATAATGGCGGATAAACAATATCACGAGTTTTTTTGTGAAGAGCCTTCGGTCTTCTTTATTTGTTACCATGTATGGCGGCGATCTTTTGAGAACTCGCCATTAGCCTCTCGGTGGTGATTATTAGCTAACATTAACCAAACAGAAAATAAATTAATCCTTTGAAAAATGTTTCATACTAAATAAAACTATTGTCTCCTGAAATTCACAGCTCCTAAGACCTTATAGTTATATATAATCTTAATTCTCGCTGCAGATAACTGTTGAAAGCTGTAATTCGCTCCAATTACAACAGGATCGGAGTATAAAAAGGCTGATACGTTTGTCGTAAGTCCTAAAATTGCCTAGTGATAGTCTCCATTTACATGAACATTAGTTTCAATTATCGCCTCTACTTGGACGAGGTGTAATATAAAAAGGTACCGATGCCGAAAGAAAAAACAATAAAGAACAAAAATAAAACCATCCGACCCTCTTTCAAATTAAAAATTCTGCGATCAATATCCGTGAAGTCATACTCGAAAATCTTTACAAGGTTTTTACCGGGTTTTGCCAGCTAAGTAACTACACCTTGTAACGTTTAATTTGCGGCCCTTTTTTCAATGGTAAATACAAACCAAGTTAGAGTGTGAAATTTAACACTATTTGACTCGTGCGTTTTATTTCTTTGCAAATATTTGAGGAAGTAGTATCTTTTCGTTTGCTAATGGCTGCGAATGTGACATACAAGTGTTGCTTTGTAACACAAAATATCCAACTAGTGAACTACATAATTTTTGCTTTAATTAATTATGATGCAAAAAATTAGCGAAAACGGTGGGAGGAAGGGAACCTAAACAAGAGACTGATTTTCGACACGCCATCGTTCCAAATTAGCCGGCTAATGAATACTTTTTCCATGTAATGTTTATCTCTCTCTTCTCCTGTGGCATTTTATGTTTTTTTTTTCGCGCCATCTGCAGGAAGCGGCTATGAGACCGGAAAAAGAACATGTGAAATCGACTTCAAACCAATCAGATTTTTGTAATGTCATTGTCATGTATTGTTATTGACGTAGTGGAGTTCCTAGCTCCGCCTCACTCTGTTGTGTCGCTAAGTTCAAAAGACTAGAAACGTATCAACTAACAAGCATTCTCGCTTGTCTCTTTCTGTGTAGGTCACATAGGTATGGGATACGACGTTGAGCGATTTCTGGAGCCCATTGAGGACGATTTGAAATGTACTATATGTTTGAAACTTTTAGAGGACCCGTTAGCTACACCGTGCGGACACGTATTTTGTGCCCAATGTATTGTCCAGTGGGTTGCTGAGTGTGGGACATGTCCACTAACATGCGAACAACTCGCTGTTGATGATTTAAAGAGGATTCTACCTCTGACCAGTCTTATAGCCAAACTTAATGTACGCTGTGCTAATTTTCGTCATGGATGCCCAGTGATACTAAAAGTTGAGAATCAACACGTGCATTTGAGTAAATGCCAATACAAAAGGGTTAGTGACTCTCAGGGGCAGATCATGGAACGACCTTCGACAACTTCTAACTGTCCGGAAACTCGCGAATTTTCTCAGGTAGTTGTTTGTCAGAAAGGCTGTGGGTTACCTCTGCTTTACCAGGAACCCAATTCACATGACTGCATAAAAGCGCTACAGACACAGGTCGCTTCATTACAGATGAAACTAACAAAAATGGAGCAAGAGAATGATGTGGTTTGTGAGCGAACAGTGACACGAGAAGAATCTTTGCAGAATCGCATACTTAATCTAGAGAAAGAACTTCACGCATACGAGATCCATGCGCTAAATTTTGAGCGAAAATTACGCGAGTACCGGTCACAGATCGGTTATTTGCAAAAACAACTCAACATCCGCAGTGACCAAGTAAGTGGGTTTTTTAAAGCCTTGAACCGTGGATGAGAGTAGGAATGTAATGATTGTAGTTATGCATATTAGTTTGAATTTCCAACAGGATCAATGTAGCCTATCACCTTGATCAATTATAGAGCCCGGCTGGATATTCCCATGTAAAGAAGCCTTCGGGCAAACCAAAAATTATCATCAGATACTAAGGTTATTACTCATTAAGCGTCTTACGATGGCGAGAAGCCGATATGGAGATAAAAAGCAAGACTCGACTTGTTGTTCTGGTTTAAAACAACGATGCATAATTAGAATTGACTCACTCTAAATGTGCTGTCGAGTGTGAAAGACTACGTGAGCTTTGTGTTTTGATGGTAAAGGTTTTCGTCTCAGTGGCGGTGCGGCACATGCTGTTGTTTTTACCCCGACGTACGGCACGTCGTAAAATACACATCATGAATATCTGCGGCTTCTGTGTGTCTTTGATTATAAACATCATTCATTTGTTTGTCTTCCTTTCAGGCCGTTGAGGAAACCCAAGTAGAGGTAATTCTCGAAAGGACTGATGGATCACTGGGATTTAATATTATGGGTGGATCGGAGGTACTCATAAAAGCTTTTTTTTTTCGACAGCTATAATTTTTTTTATAAGTAAGCTGTTCATACAAATGATCAAATTGCTCATATAGTCAATTGCGCCGTGAACAAAGGACAATTCCCTTACTCGGCTACAAGATGTTAAGCCGTGTTGGTATATGAATCTACCGAAGTAAACAGACTTTACCGGCAAGTTCATTAAATCATGCCCAGGCAAAAAAAAGCACACAATGAAAGTAAAAGTATTAACGGCGCGCGGAAAAAATGTTAGATTTCATAACACTTTTTTAAAATCTATTTTGCGCCTCGCGTGAGAAGTGTTTATCATAATGTGAAGGAACCCTTCAACGCGCTGTTCTTTCGAACGGGTTTCGCTATAATTGTTAATGACAAGAATGTAGTTAAGGGCGCTCATGTTGCTTAAAACGGAGACAGATTGTTTAGAAAATGTCTGAACGGTAACGCAGAGGCTGCGATCACTCAGTGTAGGTGAAGCACATTCAAAACTCAGTGAACCATTGTTCGCGACAAACTCTTTTCATTCGTTTGTTGCAGGTCGGAAGTAATTCTATGGGAGGTGGAATTGTGGTTTCAAGGGTCGCCGAAGGAGGTCCCGCCTCAAAATCTGAAGGACTAAAAATGAACGATGAAATTATCAAGGTAAGATTTTATTCGCGAGAATCAACAATACCATCTGCAGGGCTCTATTTTCTTTTGTCACTGAGCTTAAGGTCAAACTACATGTCACATACTTTTCTCAAATAACCATCAGGTTATCAAATAACTGTTTTGCTTGTATTGTTTTGAATCCTTTTCAGTTAAATAGCGTTGAAATTTCCATTTGTCTCTTGGCTTGTATATTTCACTCGAACGCTGCATAACCGATTCGCTTCAAAAGATTCGAAAGATGATGATCGTGTAAAAAATATTTATTTACCAAGAATGGTTACTAATCCAACAGAACTTATAGGAAGGGCTTTTATCTGTCAAAATAGATTTATAAACTAACTAAAAACCCGTGTACTTCCGTAGTAGAAGAGCAGAGCTGTGCGCTTGCAATTATACCTGTAAACAAATTAGACAGATAGATATATCTTTCTTCCCATTTCCAATCGCTAATATGAACAGAAGGGGAATTAATGTTAGTTTTTTTGTGGTTTCTGAGAATCTAATTATTTCTAACCTAACAATTTACATCAATAAGATACGACACATCAGTGAAATTTTCAAAGAGTTCTCTATTGACAATGAACTTGTTGTTGTCTTTCTTTGTGCCAATAAGGTTTGATATTCTCATGGGTAATATTTAATTCTGCTTGCATCTTGGATATTTGCGTACACTATGGCCATGGCAAGTTGAAAATAGATATCGCTTTCTTCTTTAGATATTTATACGTCCATTGTCACGATATTCTTGCTTTAATACAAAAAAAAATTCACTAAATAACGTCTGATTCTATGATTGTGTTCTCTGGGTTAGCTAGTTAATTCGAACTAAAGTCATTGACATTGTGTTTTTGTGTTGAATTTTACTCGTTCTAACAAAGAACTCTTATCGGAAATCGCTCTTTCGATGAATCAATTTGTGTCGTGTATTTAGGTCAAGAGATATATATTAAAATACGGTCAATAACAAAGAGATAAAAAGAGGATAACGGTAACACAAATTCTGTAAATCTTCACTCGAATTGTGCCGTGTCTGTTGCTTTCATCATAACAACAAAAGCAGCTGATTCCGAAAAAGACAGCTTTGTTTTTCTTTCTTTTACTGAAGTCCTTAAAAAAGCCCTTTGTGCCCAAAATAGGGTTTTCTTTCAATAGCTTTTATGAATGAACACCACAGAAATTGTGAAAGGCTTTCCGCACTTAGATGAAGTGTTTTTTTACAACAAAAGTAAAACAAACCCAAAGGTTATATGTAATTAGTACGCATTTCGGGGGCATGAAAAGCTCTAGGGGGCAGTGGCGTGTGTTATTAACATTTCAGGTCTTATGTGCCTGGCAAACTTGAAGCATCAGCCGCTATCTATGTCTGTTATGTCAAATTTGAGAAGATTCTTTGTTTCATGAGGTCAAAACCACGGCATGAAAGATTTCCGTGCGTCTAATTCATATTCATGACGGAATTTTAAGAATGTTACGGTAGATAAAACTTTTTTTTCACCACATAAGTGTACATTTTCTTGCAAGCGTTAACAGTAATTTCTTCTGAATTTCATGGGTCTCTGTGTAATTGTCTACAACTGGATTATAATATTCAAACGCGTAGCCAGAGAAAAGATTATTATGACAGAAAACCGTCTTGCTGCATTACTCTGAATGCAGGACGTAAGACGAAGTTATCTGTGCCGATTAAAAAGTTTTTGTCTGTCAGCACCAGAAAAGATATTTAAATGAAGTTATTAATGGAACTTCCCGTGGTCGAAGCATTATGTTTTGTTGAAATACATACACATTGTTATATCTCGTGTACAATCTATTCTTAATTCTTTGCTAAGAACCAAAAGATTATTAAACTAAAAATTATTCTTTTTATCGCTACTATGGCTCCATTGCGTGTCATAAAATTGTAATAATTTTTAATTGTTTACATTTTTCTATGAAATGAGTGGGAGACATCATCAATCACTTCCCTTTTAAAAGAACTCGACTTGTAAAGATTTAGTTCTATTTCTTTTTATCACGAGTTAAATAGCGTACTATTCCGAAATTTCGTTTAGTTTCTACATTGACAGAGAAGACGGCGTGTTTTCAATTGTCTTGCACGCGTACTCGCATGTTATCTGTTGTGAATAATTGTAAATATTAACTTTCATCCATGAGAGAGTTTTTAAAAAAATGAAACACAATAAAGCCGAAGGGCATTTAATCTTGACAGTTCATATCAGTCTTCATTTCTACTGAAAACAAATTAAATATCTTTTACCGGTATGTGTTTTTGGAAAAATACACATCAGTTTTAGAGATTTGGAGGAAACATCCAAGAACATCGACAGGTAGGTTTTCTCAAACGAATATATTACAGACTTCACTGACCAAATTTAAAATGAAGCATTGAGTAAAACATCTATTTTACCAAAGAAGAAATTTAATTTAATTTAGAAAATGAATGATAAAAGGAACCTTTTTCTGCTGTTTGCGCCGAGCTACGTGAATTCAATGTTGAAAATTTTAAACCTTGAAGTATTTCTGTTTCTTTTCTTATCTTTGAATATCAAGTTTCATGTTTTTAGCCTCAAGTCAGTTAGAAAGTTGGTACATTAGCTCCTCAGCGTCACTGAAATGGCCAACAGATACAATCTATTTTAAGCATTCTCTTTAGGATCTTTATGACTTTCTCCTGCTGATCTTTGTGACTCCGTGTTTCAGCAGCAGATGAAACGTTTTTAATTCACAGTTTATTGCTGTAAAATACTTTAAAGTCTTTACTTCAGGATAGCGTCCGAAAATATTTTCTTGCTGAAGAACTGCAGGTGATTTTTAATTGGAAAAAAAGGATTGTATTTCCCGTGTAATTTGCTGAATCTCAAAGAACTGGCAGCTGTCAAAAAAGGCCAAATCAACCACAAGACACACAGAATGACTAAAACGTGGAATTAATACCTTATTATACCTCTCTTCAGTTTTTAATTGTAATGATGGCTATGTGTATAAATTTCTAAAAGAAAGTCATTGTTTTTTTTTCCTTTGAAAGATCCGTATGTTGGTCTTGTAAGGCTATCACCACTTTATTTTCTGTTAACAGTTGTCCCACTTACCCAAGATTTTCCAAGTTTTGCAAAAAAAAATATCAAGAAGCCAATTTATTCAACTGCTGGGTGCACATTTTTGTATTCTTACACATTTTACACTAAATTTCAGTCCCATCCCTGGCATTCAGGCCAGCTTGTAACAAAATTTAGGGAGAATATCAGGGGCTTTTTCTCTGAAAAATAGGGATTTTTAGGGATAAATAACAAGAAAATAGGGCAGTTTGGGCGGCTTTCTGTAGAACAAACCAACACTGCTTAAATTTCTCTCACCGATACACATTTTCAAATGAAAATTAGTCAACACAAATGACAATGACTAAGACTAGAAAAAGATAGCACAATTCTTGTTGTAAAATGATTGATATGGATTGAATATTAGAGATGTGAAGCCAATAATATTGTCATGTCCAATACAAGTTGAAGAATCATCTTTAGAATTAGTCCACAGATAAACTCTCGGTGCAGATTGCATTTAAAACAATTTTAGTCACACTCAGCACACTAAAGCATGATCACAAAACGAAAAAAAATTCTAGGTACTTTAGGAAAAACTCAAAAAATTCCTAAAAAATAGGGCTTTTTAGGGCACACAAAAATAATACGGTTTTTGAGGAATTTTAGAGCTAACAAAATGCTTGAATCACTTCAAATCTGTGACATTAACATTCTTACTTCTCTGCCTGAGTTTCAAAGTTGCACATTGACGGGTCACAAACGTAAAGCAGCATTTTTTGAAGACTCATGGCTGTGGTCATTTTTTAATTTATTTTTTAAGTGATACAACCCTATTTTTTTCTGTCAAAAATCACTGTAACCAGAGAATTAAGCTAGGATGACCGAACCAGAAGATAAAAGTTTGTTTCACAAGATTTAGTATTGTTTTTATTCTGCCAGAAAAGCTGAAGATGTATATTTTAATAATAAAGTATTTGAAAAGTGGTAGTTTTCCTTTGCTTTCAAAAATTAAAATGGTATTATTTCCTAATTTATATTTATTCCAACTGCCTTTATGATACTTTAGCAGCATGTTGCTTCAAACCAAATCAACTTTAATATGCTTAAGGAAATATATAAGGAAGTTTCCTGCAGTCTTGAAAGAATTATTTTTTCATGATTCCAGCAATTAGAATTTCCTCAGTGTCTCAATTTCAAATTTCTGAGATGATTCATTAGACAAAATTGTATCTTGCTAAATGCTAACACAATTAAATATCTTTTTGGCCATTCCTTACTTTCATGGTTTTGAAATATCTAATGGAAATAATTGTCATCAATTTTTTTTGAGAAGTTTTATAATCGTTATGTCCATTGAATCAAAAATTCATTTATTCATTCTGAATCTTCATGTTTCCTGACTGTACAAATTGTTTATAAAACAATCTATACAGGTGAACTCTGCAGCAAAAACAACTATAGAAAACTCAGCTGCTTTATGCTTTCTTCTGTATTTTAGAGGCTTTTTGGTTCTTAAGTAATTTTAAGAACCTTTTACGATGCCAAAAACTAACATTATTGTTGTTTTGCTTGAAGCCATAATCTGAGTGAACATTCTAGAATAAGTTATTGTTTTTATTAACTATTTTATAAATTTTATTGTGACACATCGCTGTCGCTTCCTTTTTGAAAACAAAGCAAAAAATCAATTTTGATTCTAAAAACTCTATGAATGCAAAAAACAAAATTTTAATTACCGCTGTGGGCATTTATAGAAATTGCTACAAGACTTAATCTTGTATTTTAAAAAAATATTGTAAACAATTATCAAGAAAAACTGATATATAGTTACATACTACATGGCAAATATTTTTCTATAAAAACTCAGCAACACCTAGGGCTTACTATTTCAATATTTCAACATTATTCATTCTTAAAAACATTTTACAGTATTTAACATACATTTGCTATAAAAAATAAAAATTATAATATGTTTAAGGCTTTAAAATTTTTTAAGAAAGATAAGTTTAAAGCACCAAACATTTTTGACAAAAAAGTTATCCCAATGGGTTTAGTCAAAAATGTTTGGTGCTTTTATTTTATCTTTTTTAAAAAATTTATATAGCCTTAAACATCTTATAATTTTACAGTATAAAGAAACAAGTTTTATATTTGTGCCTTTTAGGGGAAAAGGTTCCTAAATACTTTGGTTTGTAGATCGCATTATAATAAAATTTTAAGGCAGTTTGAGTTAATTTCACCATTCACCAACACAAAATTTTCCTGAGGAAAGTGAAAATGAAATCACCTGCCCATCTGCATTTAGTTTCCCCATATATAAAAAATTTTGCACACAAGCCACTCCTAAAGCATCAACATGGTGACCAAGAAAAAACAAACAGTAAAACCTGGGCAGATCAGATTAGAATCTATGCAAAAACCTTAGAAAGAGAGTAATCCTTAATTAGCATTTTGCCTTTAAAGGGAAGAACTGCTTATTGCCTAGGTGAACTTTTTTCAGTGGCCTTCTGGAGCAATTTTCAAACGGCAAGCACTGCTATGAAAATTTGATTTCTGTGCAGTATACAATCAATGATGGAATTCTATGGACTGACAAAGTAAAAAACAGATGTAAGGTGTTACATTTACTGATGTTAAAATTTATTTTGATGGAATGGTTTAAAAAGATTGTAAAGAAACGTATCTGTATAATTCTTACATATCTCAACTCAAAGCCTTTGGGAACATTTTAGATTTGTGGAGGGTATAGCTTTGTGCAGTGGTCTGAACAAAAACCTTGTGAAAAAATTGGAAATGTGTCTTATAAACTTGACAATATTAGCTTACAAAAATCCTGCCACATTTTTAAGTAAAGCTAACAAACTATCCTTTATTAATAATGTTAAAACATGTCTTTATGCCACTACAAAAACTATCTTACAAAGACTATTGACATATACACAAACAAATACAGTATACATATATATTGTGGACATTTTTAATAGGGTCCACAAAATAAATGGCTCAGTTGTAATGTGAAAATCTCCCCCATTTTGAATTGATGGGATCAGCAATTCTAAGGCAAAACAAAAAAAAATTAATATGTGTTTCCAATTATAGGATTTTAAAAATTTGGATAGCTAGGTAAGATGAATTTTTATTTTGTAAATTAACTTTATTTTGCCCAAACTACCTTTTATAGCAGCAAAGTGTGATGTTTTTATATTTTTGGACTCAAGACAATGACTTAAATGAAAAGATAGGATGGAAAATAATCTCCAAGAACCTCTTCCTAGTTAACCTAGTTTGTAAGATGCCAGTCTGCTGTGTGGCAGGCCAGGGTTCGATTCCTGGCCAGAGCCTCACACTGGGTCTTAAAATAACTGAGGAGAAGGTGCTGCCTTTGCTCTAGCATCTGCAAATGGTTAGGCCTTCACGTCTTCTAGGATAAGAACGTTTAACCGAAGGCCCACAGGAGGGGGGTGTTGGGATTTTCGGTTTTGCGGTTTCGGCCATTTTTTGGAACGGTTTTTCGGTTTTCGCACAAAAAAACTGCAGTTTTCGGTTTTGTTGTCCTTTAATGGTTTGCGGTTTTTCCTTTACGCAGCAATCAGTTTTTGGCAAAAAAATACTGTCGGTTTTTCGGATTTGAGCGGTTTTTAAAACCTGGGAAGCATAAATTTTCGGGTTTCGATGTTTTTATGGGGTTTTTGGATTTGATCAAAATTATTTGCGGTTTTTCAGTTTTGGGTAAATTTTTGTGCAGTTTTGCCATTTTAATGTGCCCCAACGCCCCCCTCCCACAGGCCTCCATATAAACCAGCCTTGCTGAATTAGGTATGCCTGTTAAAACATTGCAAACAAACAAAAACAACTTGTATGAAATTTTCATTTCTGCACACTATTTGTACGATCCAAGCTTTAAAACACTGTCTGTATCTTTTTTGAAACAATGTCAGAGATGTTTTAAAAACTGAAGTCAGTTTAAGAAACAAAAATCTAAACTTGATATATCTCAATAAAAGCATTTTTTCTGCAAAAAGAAACCATTGTAGCAACAGAAATTTCTATAATATATTTAGGGTCAATAACCAAAATTAAGGACAGTCAAAAACCAGAAACACACATTTTCTTTTGTTTGGTCTAGGTAAGTGTTCTGATACCAAATTATACATACTGTACATATCTCCTAAACAGGGGCCATTCTGCCCTGAACAGGCTATGTCTGAATTAAGCTCCACTGCTGACAAACAAAAACATCAAGTTGATGCCAAGTTCTCAAAAATACAGCAAATGTATTAAAAGTTAGGATGTAGCATCAACTTGAAGGTTTTGTTTGTGAGCAGTAGAATATAATTCGGAGACGGCCTATTGGAAACCCTTAAAATGAGGTCGAACTTAACAATATATCAGTATTTTGTTACTGCTTGTTTTCTTTGTATATGTGATAGCCCTGTATATTTTTTAAAAGTTAACTGCGGAAGTTCAGGTTCTTTTATAGAAAAAATGAAAGAGAGCTAATTGTAACCATCTTGATTAAAAAAACTGAAGCTTATCATCATTATAACTATTTTTTTTAAATTTGAATTCCATTTTTCAATAAAAATAGATTCAAACTCTCAATCATAAATTCATTTTGAGAATGACATCCAGCAAGACGTCGAAACGTCAAATCTCTCCATATATTTTTATGGCAAAATGTTTAAATAAGGGTTTACTATTTAAGATTTTTATTTTCCCTCCTTTTAAGTAATTAATGCTTTACTAAGGAACTTTATGAAATTTATGTTTTAATTGTGAAGTGTTACTATACCATAATTATTCGCTGTGTATATGTCAATACTGTGTATAAGTTGAACACCATCTTTTATCCCAAATCAACACTTTTTTAAAAGTTTGTCATTTTATATTTTGCTTCTGTACAAGACGAAGTCAGTTTTTGAGCCGATTGTCACATCTCAAAATTTCAAATTCTATATGAGCAAATACAGTGTTTATGAAAAGTATAACAAATGTTCAGGAATAGACAGATATTCTGGAGAAAATTATAGGAAAAGGAAGAAGTAAAAATTGTGTGACACAGTTCTCAGTAGAAGCCAACAACTGACAGAGTTCTACTGGCTGTTGGACGAAGGTAGCTGCTTGTAGTAGCCCTAAAATTTATCTGACTTGAAAATGTGGATAAGAAAATAAATTATCATAGCCTGTTGATAAATTTTGGCCACTTGTTGAAATTTATAGTCAGAACCCTGTGTAAGTTACACAACAAAATGGTCTGATCATTCATAACATTCTTTCAGATCTGTTAAATCTCAGATCACCAGCTTAGTCTAAAATATGTGGACTTTGATCATTTAATAAGGCCTGAAACTCTCTACAGGTGAATGTGAAAACCTTTTTTTTCAGTTTCAATTACACAGTTGTTTCAGCTTGCATGCCATTTCTTATCTCAAAATTTAGACCATTTGAGATAATACGTAAAGATTTATTGACAAGAAGATATTGTATTAGCTGCTTTAGGGAATTAATCCTAACGACTGACTGAAAATGATCTATTCATTAGGTCAATGATGTGGACCTTTTAGAAGCAACTCATGAAATGGCAGTGAGAACAATAAAAAATGCTGAATCTCCAATACATATTACTGTTCGGCGCAAAATGGATCCTCCGATTGAGTGCGAGATAAACTCTGTAGTATCAACTGGGACACAAACTGATATGCCGACACATGATGTGGATACTGACAGTGGAATTCATGAACGGTTTAGTCCTCGACAAGATGAACTATGTCTTTCAAGATTAAAATCTTTAGATGATGGAACGAGCAGCTCTGAATCTTCACATAGACGGTTTAATTTTTCAAAAGATGACTTGGAACTTGTAAGAATGAGAAATGGTTGGGACAAATTCGAAACCAAATGTTGTGGAAATAATTTGTCTCCACATACAACATTGCTAGTGCAGGATGTGAACTATGTACGAAATGTTACAGATGAGAATTCAAATTTTGGTTTTGGAGGACAGTCATACGTAACCGCTGTTTCAGACCAGGTGTACTTTGATGTCGAACTTGATTATGAATATGAGGTGTGTATATTATATACTATATCAATTACCTAAATCACAACTGAAAAATTGCTTGCCTATCAAACGTCTTATGTCAAGTCATTGCCTTTCATTAAATGACCATCTGTACAGGAAATCCACCACAAAATTCACAAGCTCTAAATAGCTATTGGACATTTCAACATGGAAAAAGGCTTTAATTATTTATCAATCAAGAAACAGAACCATTCTGTAATTATATATCTAACATGTGTTTTGCACTAATTAGGTGCTTAAGTTGTAAATATTTCAAAATCATGATTGAAGAAAATGCCAAATAATTTTGACACAATTTTTGTAATTTCTGGAATTTTAAACATCTACCTGATGACGATTTTAAAACACACATGTAAATTGCATTCAAATATTCACAATAGTTCTATATGCTTGGCTGTTTTGCCCACAACAGGAAATTACTTTGTGGTTTGGGAATTGTGACCTGGGTCTCACATTTTGCTGTGGTGAAGAGGACGAATCGGCTGTCTATGTCTGCGAGGTGAGAATATAAAGGCTTAATGAATGCGAGCCAACATTTATCACTTCTGACTTGGCAGTTTTGACAGGAGATTAAATGCTAAGAAGTATAATGATATATCAGGAAATGATAACTTGTGGGAAAATCCTCTACTGACTAAAACGAAGATAACCGAAGTTTAATAGGAAGAATTCAATTTTTAATTATTTAATTTTAAAAAAGGTTTTAGAACAAGTTGAATACGACAATTGCACCTGTCCTTAGAATCAATTCCGCAACTTATTTAAAATCTTAAACGGATATCTAAGTTAATTGGTTTGTTTTCGCGAAAACAGAGACGGATATTTAACTCAAAACAGAGGATTTTCCTCTATGCTTTAAATAGAGATCTTTCAATTATGCTTGAAGCAATAAAGCTCAAATCAGTCTCAGAACTCTTATTAATCATTCTGGCGTGATAAATATGTCACGCTAACTTAGTTGTTCTCTCTGTCAGCCACTTAAAATATATCATTTATTGATAAACAAAAGAAAGAAAGAAAAAGATGAAATCGAGAATAATTTTTAGCGGTCTAAATTCAAGATGGCGGCAGGTTTGCGAATCTGAAAACCATGGTTTCTTAAGTTAAAGGCAGAATCACAACTTATTTTAACTGAAAAGTTCCTACCTTTAACTCAACATTTCGAGTCCACCATTTGTAACCAGAAAACTTAAATTCAACCACAACTCTGCTTTCACATCAAAGATTGGAATTGTCTATGGTCCGGGCCACTCCTTTTCTACACGGCCGCGTTGCAAATTTCCCGCCCTTGAGCGCGAGACGTGCGCTCTACATTGGTCGGCCTTACAGAAAATGTCGGATTTCCTATTTCAACAAAAATTTCGGCTTACCGTATTTCCTCGAATAAACGCTGATTTGGGTACGGCGTTTATTCAAAGGCTGCGTTTATTTCAATTGCTGTTTATTTTTTTAAACAACCAACCGTAACTTTGCTTTAAAAAGTATTGAGTTCTTTGTCTGGCTTTACAGTTTTACTTGTTGCGCTTGTAAACGCGTAAGAAATCAGATAAATTCGATGTTGCGGATTTTTGTCTGTGCCTTTCAAACTTTAAACTTACAGCTTTTAAAAACGACTCCACTCTGCGCTTGTAAGAAGCGAACGTCATAAATTCGATGTTTCAGTTTGTTGTCTGTTCCTGGGTACGGCGTTTATTCGAGGGCGGCGTTCAATCGAGGGATGCGTTTATTCTAGGAAATACGGTAACTATTTGTTACTATTTCGTAACTGTTTAAGTTGGTATATATAGTTGATTTCCGATAACTCAAACCTCGAAGGGTAATTGAAAAAAGTTATCCAGAGCTCGAAATATTAGCAGATCAGAGAAATGACCTTAGATTGGGAAACAACACAATGTACGGATACTAATACAGAGTGATAACGACAAAAGCTACTTTGAGAGAAAGACGGTATTTGTAGCTGCTATTTATTCAACGACGATGAATCGAAAGAACGAACGAGTTAATGTTGAACTGCACTTTTACTAGCCAATAGCTGTAAACTACGAATGAATAAAAGAAATCTAAATTAACTATGTTAATTAACTAAAGAATAACACTTTAGCGTTGCACATAACAATATCGAAGTTCTAGAAATAAAATACATAACGCGAAACTGTGAAAAATACTGATATGAACGAAATAACCAAAGTACTTGTGACGAACAAGTTATAAGGCGTTCGGATCGCCGATTGACAAATAAAATGTAAACTACTGTAGTAGCGAGCAATACCTAAAGAAGAAATAAACATTATAAATAAAAACTTACTCAACAGTTCTTGGTAAATAACGACGAGACGAATTCGTGATGCTCATAAAGAGCCGAGCGAGTTCAAACTTATTAGAAAAATGAAAAAGCTTGCACA
>JAODFW020462204.1:0-11990 GCA_027575235.2 Palythoa mutuki | reverse complement strand
AGGACAAAATTTTGAATTTTAAATGGTAGAACAATGTTGGTGTGATTCTTATCTTTTAGATTCGTTTTGAATCCAAGCAATGGAATCTCTATATAATTATCAAATTCTATCTCTTGACAAAAGAGAACACAGTGTAGAAAGCCTATGTATTTGTGGTCCCTTTCCAAAGCTGTAGGACGTTTTTAAAATGCTATAAAAAAATATCTTATTCTTAAAAAGGATGGCAACAGCTTGTTTGAAATATAGTAAAAACGAGTTATAGGGGATAAACTGCCGTTTCATATGCCATTGCTGGAACACATTTGATAATAGTTTTACAATACCGTCAGATAAGCACAATCTGAAATATTTGAGAATTGTCCAAGCCGTTGCAAATCTGTGATGTTAAAATCATAAATCATTTTGAAAAGTTTGAATGATTGTTGCCAGGCAATAGACATAAAAACAAAATCAAATATAGAAAATATTTAAAACCAAGTATAAAACAAAGAGTAATTTTGATCTCGTTTAAAACTCATTAAAGATTTTGATATCTTTGGGGAAACAAACAATTTATTTATTACTAACTCGAGACAGCTTTTTTATTAATCATTGCAAGAAATGAGCTGAAGTGTTTGAATTGTTAAACTAGAGGGTGCACTCGAACAAGAAAACCTCTATCACAGTTCCGTGCCTAAAAAGTGGCCGAATATCGCTGTTCAGTTACTACATACAGTGTTCATTACAAAGCCAATTTTGATATAGCAGAAGACTGCGAAAAATATATGCTGCTTTTTCTCAAAAACTGAAAGCGCAATTACTTTATATAACTTCGGTCACGCGCTTAATCTCAGTTTCCTTGACGACTTTCCGGTTTTTCCGTGCACACTTTTCAAACAATTTTAAAATTTTTATTCTACTTTACCTTACCGGCAGCGTCTAGTAAGGCAAATAAAAACTTCTCTCCTAGCCTTATTGATTTCTTTACTTTTTCCATGCAGCCAGAGATTTTTAAAATTCTTTGCTAGTGTTTGAAAAGAACAGATAATTTGTGGAGTGCTCTTACTGTTCGGCAGCCAACTGGCAAGAGCATAAGATAAAGATCTGTAATGTTACTGGTTAATGAGATGATAACGAGAGCTGAAGTCAAGTCTTATCTCTTGAATAAAGAGCTGCTTATTTTTCCCTGATGGCGGTCCTTCAAGCTCGAGATGAAAAGATAAAAGGTGAAAATTTAGGATGAGAGCCGAATCGCGCTTGTCTAGTCGAATGTATCACAACAGAAGTCAAAGTCTTGTTTTACAACCCAGTTTAGCGTGTTTTCCGCTTGGTCGTCTGTTTTTGTCATATTTCTGCTTACCCTCAATACCCTAATGGCCTCCTAGATCCTCCTATTTTATCTTTTGCCGAAAGTTTTCCTTTAAAATCTTACAAAATCATTAAATTATTTTTCGGAAAGCATCACTAACCTTGTTACCGATACCAATACTTAGTAAAGTGTTCAGGAAAAAACCTACAGATATGAATGTTTTCCAAAAATTTAAAAAAAAACTGCTGGAAATTGGCAAAACAAAGGAATAAAGAAGCCCAAATGTGACCCTATCTCTATTCAATTTTGTGTTTTTCAAAGTTTAAAGAGTTCTGTGTTAAAAGTTTACTTAACGGTCTACTCCCCCCAAAACAAACACACACTCCCGCCTCCAGTTCGGATTTTGAAGCCGACTTGTGTACACAGGTAGAATTAGGAAATGTGAAATATCAAAAATTCTTCACATAGACGATATATTACGTTATCTGAGTCGATCTTTTTAGTAAAATAGTAGTTATTTGATACCCCACACAGCTCACGTACGATCGATATTCTTAATATAACAAACGAACCACTTTCCTTATTATTGTCTGTGCTACAGATATAATTATGTGTATTGCGTATGTAACCAGTATTGACGTTATTATATAGAAACAAAAGCCTTCTTTTTCCTTTACAACACATCATTGTTGAATAACAATAGTTGTAGTTACTACAAAATATAGACAAAGAAGAGTAGACGCTGGCCATAAAGTTCTATAAATTGGCTTTACATTAAATCCGTTCTCCTCTAGTCTCTACTCAAAGAAGGCTAAGTTATGTTGCAAGTAAAAATTAAAAAAAAAATTGGAGAACCGAACGTTGAGGGAAACTCTTACACACTATTTCATCGCCAATTTTGATAGAACTCGATCAGATATGCGTCCCGAACTTGCAAGGATACTAGCAAGGGTTATTTGCACAAGCGCGTTGGTAAAAGTAAGGGAGCAAAACTGTATGACTTAATAAATAATAGTTCGTCATTATTGTGTCTCAATTCTCTAAATGTAATAGGACTAAAGTGCGAGGCTAAACTGATAGATATTTTGAGGGCATTCGGCTGAACGAAGGTTTTTGGGTGGAGAAATAGTTATCAGTAATACCACTAATAGCGCGTTATTCTAGAAAAGTCTTTTTTGCCCATGCCATGAAACAACTACCCGCATTTATTTTAAAGATATAACATAAGGTGATATTTTATTACAAGGGATATAGCGTCATGGATCATACACGCTTGTGTCGGGTCTTGCTGAGTGCGTTTGGGAATTCATTTAAGTCTGAAAAATTTGTCCAATTCCAAACACACTGCGCCAAGAAAACGGAGAATGCTATCGCCTTTGAAATATTACTAACCAAAATAAGAACGGATTTTTTTTTGTTCTGTGACCAAAATAACTGATCACTTTTTAGTTCTTTTATCCTTAGCAGTTACATAATGCAGATACCGCGGTCGGGTTCCTTTTAGCCAAACCAAACCTTTTGCTCTTTTCAGCACCTTGCAAAAAATTTTGACAAGAAAAACACAGGGGCGCCAGCATGTTTAAGGTATTTTGATTTTAGAGATACACGACTTTACAGGTTTCTGATAAAGAATTAACATAATACTAAAATATTAGAAATCTAGAGAGATTCAACAATTCTTTTTTGAAAGAACAATGTTTTTAATGCAAACGGAGCAATCATGATAGAACTTTGTTTAATATTGACTTTCTTGCTTCTGAACCCGCAGTTGGAGACAAAGTGAAATACGACTCGGGTACATACAAAATGCTAAGGTTAGGGTCGGGTTATGTTACTACTGGTGGCTTTATTTGCGTATGTTAGTTTTACAGGTCAATGATGGTTAGAGATACCCATTCTATAGAAGTTGTCAAAGGTACCTTTTCGGAACCATTAAAAAGTTTCACCTGGAGTTCTGTGTTTGAATACCTGGAAATTTTTGGTAAGTTCCAAAAAAGTTTAAAGCAATTGACTCAGCAGAAAATATAGAATAGGCATTAAAAGAGGAACAGCAGTTTGTAAAGGAAGTTTCCAAGTATGGTCCATTATAAACAATGTTGTTTTTCCCTGAGGCAATTATAATTTGACTCGTGTGCAAATATTGGTCACGCATGGTTGCGCACATTTTATGCGCCAGCGCAGCGCAGTGTGGGAGACGGTTTCCGTTTGTCTTGTGGGAAGTTGTGGTAATTTACGGCCGCGTTTTCTCGAGTGGAACTTTCATTCCACCACGTAGATCTGTGACCAAAATACATAATAATAGTCAAGAGTTTCTTCGGATGCTGGTCAGACTTTGATCGATGCTGGACTAAAATACGGAACTTTACAGTCATCTCAAGTGAGTATTGAATTTTTCACTTTGCTCCCGGCAGCCGTGTCGTTTATTTAAATAGGAACGATATGTTGGAACTGTGCCTTGTATACCCGAAGAATATTGCCTTTTGGAGTTAATTTCACGTTAACAACGTACGGGCAATTCTAACTGAGTAATTTGTTTAAAAAGTGCACTCATTTTTGAGGAAAAGCGCGGTCGTATTAGTCTGTCTGACTGAGCAGCGAGATCGCATTAGGATTTCACAGCATGTTTAAACTGTCTCCCCTTGAGGGTTGACACAACGCATACGAGTCGAATGACATTTATTGATAAAAAGTACTGCTTGTCTAGTTTGTAAACTTCCGAATTTGGAAATATTTGCTGAGAAAACAAGAAAGTCGAAACTAACTTGATCTTGCAGCGAAGCGAATGATAAACATTCCAACGCTTACTAAATTTAACTAAAGCCGTTTAAAAACCTGAGACAGAAATTGCTTAAAGAATTTTTCTTTTGGGAGAGGTAAGTTGAAAATATATCCCTGCCATGAAAGGTTGTCATTTATAAATATTCAACTGCCGAAGTGTACCTTTTGGTCATGTGGTGTGCGAAAGTTCGTAGGATCATTGAAGCCTTCGTCTTCGTATATGTAGTGAAGAAAATCTAGTGCATTTTAAAATCATTGTTTGTCAGCTTGTCAGGTTTATCCTTCATATTTTGCGATGATTCGTGAAGACTTTGATATTGAATTCCAGTTACACGAATCGCTGTGTTCATGAAAATATCCATGAGAAATTAGGCGTTTTCATGAACAAGCGGTTAACGTTTAATTTGCAGCTTTGGCTTGTCCGCAGCTTTCTCAGTGGGTTTCTTGACGGGAAAGTCTGTTCAAGAAATTTATTCTTGCTTAATAAAAAAAAATTAGAAGAGAATGGCTTTGGTGACTTGCAAGTTCAAGGTTAGTTGTGTTTCATCGCAATATGAAAACTGGTTGTAAGAGGAATTTTTGACAGCAAAATATAGAGCTAAGGAATTCGGCTGTGACAAATCAAATGTTATCTTTTTGCGCTCATCGCGAGGCGCCAAAACATAGTTTTGTTTATACGATCACAAACACTGCAGAAAAGCTACCCTTGATAATCTATTTCCTTTGTGGTTTTACCGTTTTTCAGGACCGCTGCAACACTGCAACATATTTTGACCTGCTCAAAAAACTCCGGGAACAAATATCTTCTAAATTAATCTACTGAACTGAAGCTTTCGTTTGACCAACATAAATTCACGTTGAGTTTGTTTTTACAGAATCGCGTGCAGAGCGACATAAGGTCAGTATTGTTTGAACTCCTTTGATGGGCTAGTCTGAAGGAGGATTTATCTTGATTTACCTTCGGTGGTGGAAAAGTATATACTGTCGTGATCTGTTGGTAATGTCGGTGGTTTGACGTGTTTTAGCAATTCTTATTTACCTTGAAGTCATACTTGCTTTTGTTGATAGCTTGGTTAGTCGCCAGGCGTGGCGACGAAACATTTATATAGCTTCGCAAATTTCTTCGCATATTTCCTGTCCCAAAATACCACTTACAGGACTTTCATTTTTCCGTTTCCGATTAAATTTACAGGCTGCCCTTGTTTAATTTTAGTTTTGGATGCTATAAAAGTGTAAACCTTAAATTTCCCAAGACAAAGCTGCTTTTCTCAACAAAGAGTTATTTAATAATGGCTCCATCATTCTCGCATTTAAAGGCAAATTTGACGGCTCATGAATTGTACAGTTGGCTAGAGGCAATTTTCCCTTCTTTCGCGTCTAATTCAGGCGTGTTAAATTGTTTTACTCGTATTTGCACGTAATAAGCAGATGTCTTCTTGGATGGAATTTGATACAGAAAAATTAAGGTTTAAAAAAACTTCAAATTTTTATTGCAAATATCAATTATAGTTTATGATCCAGTGACAAGTCTGTCATTTTCATTTATTGCCATTAACAAATCGTGTGGGATAGTCCCTTTCTATCTACCGCCACAAAATTAATAAAAGGTTAACTGACTACCAGCAGCTTTAAAGATAAATGGGTTCCTGTGCATAATAGGTGTAGCAATCCTATTCGTCAACAACTCACCAAAGTGAACTGGTTAACACTTGTCCATGTTGAAGTTTTAAAAAGAGCTTAATCGAAAGGAAGGAATTAAAAGTAACTTCCTAAAAAGTATCACCACTTACCTGTGTGAAAATATTTAATTAAGTTTTTGTCCTAATTAGTGTGATAAATAGTGTGGCAGCTAATTTCGTCCACAGACTGTTAGCTTTTATTTTAATTGTCAGTACATGTAAAAAAGTCAAACACATTAATAATAAAGAAAAACAGTGTTAGATTTCTGAGCATTAAAATTAAATTTGAACAAAAGCAAAATGATTTTAGTTTAAGCATTTAATGAAAATTTTGAATGCGACAAATTGTTTTAAATAGTCTTATCAAGATGGACCACAAAGGATTTGGTTTGTGGTTGAGGGTGTTAATGGACCCATGGAAGTTACAAGTTGACAGCCTGATATATCTTTTTGGGTGATATATGTTTCCTGCTAGAAATGGCTAAGCCATTAATTATTAATTTGGGTTTTCTTACAAATCTTTAACACATGTTGTAAAAAAGTTAATAAAATAATTTATATACTTTATGTTATAATTCTTTTTTCTGGGTCAATTTCCTTTTATTGTGCCTATGTGGCAAAATAAATACACTATTCAGATATATAAATTTTATATTTGTGCCCCTCCTGAATCAATTTTAAAACTGTTTTGATATCAACTACAAAACTATCAAGTGTTGATGTGAAACTATCTGGATGCTAATGTTCTTTGAAATATTGTTTACAGAAGTAAAGTAGGTCAGATGTGTGAAGCAATGCAGAGTAATGATATAAATGGATAGTTTATTAGCAAGCACACAACTGTACAATTTGCTTTGTATTGTTTAAGAAATATATATCATATATAATAAATAAATTTTTAGTGGTTAGAGCTTAAAGCTGACAGGTGTGTTCACGCCAGGACTGGTGCATTAGTGTGTCTGGTGCTTGTCAGACTAAAAATAAATGGAATTTTTAAAATAATCAGGCCATATTGAGGTAACAAAGACTATTGATCTGGGATCCAGTTTTACGAATAAATTTCATTTGTACATTCTTCTCTAACTACAATGTATACACACTTTTTTATTATAAGAACCAGTAAATTTTGCTGAGGCTCATTGTTCTCAATTTTTTGGCAATTTCAGCCTCAATTTGTTCTTAATTTGTTCTTATTTCTGTGTATGGTTTTTATTAAAGAAAAAACCAAAAAAAAACAAGGTATTGTAAAGTGAAACGCCTTATGCCACATATGTATTGTACGGCTGAATTTGGAGGCAAACTGCCTTCATTGTTTGTTGAGCAGTCCTTACAGTGAATGTTTTTATGTTTTATGCTGTATCGCTAAGTTTTAGTCAATTTTCTAGCACCAAAACTTTCCTAAGCATGAGCTTGTTCTTAAATTGCTCTTAAATTTTGGCAAATTTGAGCCTCATTGTTCTTATAAAGTTGTTTTTATGAAAAAAAATTATGTGTATACATATAGTGAAATTACATACCAAACTTTGTTGACTGGCTGGGACCTTTTGAAAGTTTTATAATTTTATCGATTTCAGAATAAATTGCAGGGAGATTATATTTTTCTTTAGGAATGCTCGTTTGTACATGGAATTGGGTCATAAAGTGTATATCATGTCTTTCTATCAGTATGAAAAAGGATCTTAGTAGAGGTTTTTTTTCTTCGGGAGTGCTAGCTGCTACAAAAAATCAGCTAGTTACTTATAAAGTTGTATCTGTTGGGTACTTTTATTAAACAAATAATAAAATTGTAGTCTTTTTTTACTCATGAACACTTGTCAGAAATAATTCAGTTATATGCCTTGAGTGGGAGTCGAACCCACACCTCCTTGTATACTAACCTATGTGCTAATGCCTACACCATCAGGGACCACCCCGCTGGCAATGCAGCATTTTCATGAGGTGAAACAACACTCAAATGACAAAAACAATTGGGCCCACATTGAGATACTCACATACAGACGAACTCAAGTAATGAAACTGCTATGTTGTCAGCGTAGTGGTCCCTGATGATGTAGTAGTTAGCACCCCTGACTGGACTAGTATACAGGGAGACATGGGTTCAATTACTGCTCAGGGCATGTAACTGATTCTTTTCCAGCAAGTGTAGATGAGTAAAAGACAAAGACGAAAATGATATATTATATATGTACTGCCTCAAACCCCCAGTTATAAGATAACATTTATATATGCTCTATGTTATAATGTGTCAGTTATTAGTTGACATAAGGGTTTGTGATTTCAGTGCTTGCTTTAAAATATTGACTACTTCAGACGTTTTCTAGTGGTACTGTAACTACATTTTAAATAACTAAGAAATGCTAAGAACATAATATTATGTCATTTAGTAATTGTCCCATTTCTCTGCTTTGTAGGTGAATTGAGTCTGAATGTCTGTTTATGATTGGCTGGGAAGAAGTTTGCCATTTCTCAGTGGTTGGAACACTGACTTTATGTAGCTGTGCTGTAACAAATACAATGTGATCATTGCAACATTGTTAGCAAAGTTATTGAAGAAGCTTTTGAAATAGAAGACTGGATTTCACAAACCATTAGTAATTGACATTTGAAAAATGTATATTATAATCACAACCAGGAATTTACTGTGGATGATGCTATCTGTGTGTGCTGTACTAGCAACTATAGCTGGAATTATGACTCCAAAGTGGCTAACAGGGAAGATTGAGGTGCGTAATAACCGGACTGTTTTTAATGGTGATAACCAGTACAGGCAGACATATGGTATCTATAATCGCTGTTTGAGATTCTCAAACTATGGTGGTGTAAGAAGTCAAGAGGAACGATGTATTAAGTTTATGCATTCATATGAAGATTTACCTCCTGCGTGGCTAGCCTGCCTTGTGTTTTTGTGCATTGGAAGTTTTATCCTGGGGGTGGTGGTAATCATGTCACTCCTGGGATTCTGCCTTCAGAGCATTGGAAGGAAGTCTATATTCTCACTTGGTGGACTGATGCAGGCCATTGCAGGTGTGTAACACCAATATAAGATGAATAACAAGATTACATTACTATTTAATATTTTTAATATTAAGATAATAAGGCCCAGTCCACACTAATGCATTTTAGTTTAAAACTGCATTACTTTTTTATTTGTTTTTGCCTTCCGTCCACTTCTGTACAATTGAAAACAAAGATGTATGTTGCTGAAAACAGATGACAACACCAAGGACAATACCTAGTAAAAATGAATTTATATTTTACAAGCAAAATTTGCAACTGTCTAGATTTTTTTGGTTCGTAAATGGCTCTAAAAACATGTCTAAGCTAAATATGCAGTGACGGTGTTCAGTTCCAAATGGAAATCTGAAAAATTAGCCGTCATTGTTCATGTTCCATAGACAATACGTCACTTGGTCATTTTGATCATTTCATGTTCTTGTTTTGCAGAGGATTGCAAAGAAATGTACTAAGATTTATAATGCACGTGCACAGCTATTGTTTGCTCATTAAACCTTTTGTTTAGTGACATTCTCATTGCCGTTGTCGTCGTGGTAAACTTGCTTAAGCTCCCTAATAGCATGTTAGCACTTACAAGTTGTTATCTCTTGTGTTTTGTTGGATGTTATTGCCTATAGTATGAAACCGGCCAACCTTTTTGTGCAACAAGTCCTAAAATTTATTGCGATCAACTTCCACTGACATTCAGTAAGCTATGGGAATAAATGGAACTACTGACATTAAATACACTTTAAAAATTTATTTTACCCTTTTTTACAAGACAATCACTTGCAGTCAATGGTAACTCTAGTCACCTACAAAAAATAATGATCTCGTTAAAGTTAAATGTTGATTAACTTCCTGTTTGTTTTCTGCTGTTTAGGACTTTTTCTAATCATTGGTCTTATACTGTACCCAGCTGGATGGGGTTCAGGAAGAATAAAAGAACTTTGTGCATCACCATTTGAGAAAGCAGGGCCATTTGTTATCAATCAGTGTTCACTGGGCTGGGCATTTTACGCAGTACTGGGAGGTACTCTTGTGGCATTTGTGTGCTCTATTCTCTCAGCTCAGGCAGAAAAGTCCACCTCTAGTGACAAGGTTCAAGATGAAATTTCAGATGGAAAGACAGTCATTTGTTTGGTATAACATTTTTGAGTTAGTGAAATATTAAGTGAATTACTGCATTTGTAGAAGTAATTAAATGCTAGAATATTGATAAGATCTAACAGTTGGCATAAAAATATTTTAATTGTTACTTTGACAAACATCTTTGGTTTGAACGTTTTAGCTTTTTTTATTTTTGATGGTGTTAAACAAATGGCATTTGCAACAAAATTGTTGACAAAAATGATTTTATTGATTTGTAATATATATTAATAATAGTTTGACAGCAAGCTACAAGATTGACATTGATTTTGTGACACTTTAATTTTGGAAGTTCCTCTACAAAATGGTAAAAGCTATCTTGAATCGATGTCATTTTCTTGCCTTAAATTTTGTAAATCAGTGAGTGAAGGTTACCACACATGTTCTGTTAGAAAAAAAGTGTTTAAATATTAGGCCTCAAGTTACACTTTAGTGTTTTGTAAGTAATAATCAGTATTCAGTTTGTGTTCTTCATTCTGTTATGCTGAAAGCAGAACTTGCTAGTTGATTGGCAGCTTTAAAAATTTTCTCAGAGCAACAAGCTTAATCACACTTTGTGCAAACAGTATTTCAATTCTGAAGTGGTAAAAATTATTAAAGTAATTAAGACCCAATTTAAAGGTCAAACATTTCATATATGTACCGTATTTGCTCATGCATAAGTTGATGAGATGTGAAATTTAGCCTAAAAAATTATCACAACTTAAAATAAAAAATAAAGTCGCAAAAAAATAAAAAGAAAAGTTGAAATTTTGGACCAAAAAATGAGGCCCTGGTATCAATGTATCGTCGTCGGCTCCTTTTGGCCCCAAATGGTCATCAATGTATACAAGTCATGAGCAAATACAGTACTGAATTTAAAACCTATTTGAGTCAACTCAAGTGATTAAGTCAGTGATTGACTCAGGCCTAGATTTACAGATTGAACTTTTGATGATCTGAACTTTTTCTTTCAAATTTCAGTTTGTACATAAAAGTGTTAGCTTTTGAACCAGTTAAGTTGTTAAGTAAACACTTTTTCTGCTATCAACGATTTCACATAAATTAAAAATGTCCTAATTTTTGAACCAGTGATTGAAACCCTACCAAGTGACACATATTTACAAGTGGATTCTAATATTATTGTCTACTGATTCAACAAATTTGTCAATTTTAATGAAATTTCATGACTGCAACTTTTAAGAACTCGCCGAAAAAGGATTAAAATATGTAATTTTGGTTGATTGACATATTAAGTTTTGAATAAGCAACATCAGAAAATAATGTTATTGGAATGTCTTTGCCTCAGAGAGTGAGCTTTTTTATTGTACTTGATTAAAATAGGTTTGGAACATGTAATATGTGATACTGTATGTATTTCATACAGAAACTATGTTACTAGTTTAGTAGCTGTGGAGATATGGCTTACTTCATTAATTGGGAAATTGATAGAGTTCTGGTAGCCAGCGTAGCTGGCAGTCTTGTGATGAGGTAGAAAAATCGAAAATTTGCCATATTGTTTGGACCCGATGCTGGACGAGTTTGAAAGGATTGGGGAGAGGAAAATCCACCGGCACCACCCACCCCAGTATCTTTTTAACCTCTCCCCAGTCTTTTCGATCAGATTTTTGACTTTTTTTGCCTTCTCGCAAAACTGCCAGATATACAGGCTAGGGTTTTGGGCGAAAGTATTCTGCCTGAAATTTTATGCTGGTGCAATCAGGCAAATCTGCTACTTTGACATTGATTTTTCTTTGGTAGATGTTGGTGTGTTATTTGTACATACGTGTTAATTGTATCTAGATCAAATAAAGGATGGAGTAGAATGAATTGATAGCCCAATTAGATTAAGAGTACCCCCTTTCTACCAGTTAGGGAGGGTAAAGTTTTTGTGTTTAATTAGAGTATTTTAGAGTTCATAACATCTGTCATAAAACGTTAGGTCCCAGTTCTTCAAAAGCTGATTAGCACTATATAGTAACCCAGAGTTTCATTTGAGCGGTAATTTTGAGATTAACAATTATTTTTCTTGAAAATCAGAATATTAATTAGCCTTTACCTAAACGAGCAGGGGACTGGGTACGAATATTTAAAATTGATTGAATTGAAAAATGAGGCCCGCC
>JAODFW020461215.1:0-11993 GCA_027575235.2 Palythoa mutuki | reverse complement strand
GATGAATATTCGCCATATCTTCACAGGCTTTCGCCAGGGCAATTGAGGGGGACAGGTGTGTTCAGAGTAAAAATTAGCAGGGGCTTTCTATAACGACAACCTTTTTAGCCGCAGCTTAAATTTTTAGCCATACCCCTAATAAGTTAACTGAAACCCTGGTTTAAAGTTTTTTTCTTTCTTGAACTAAGAAAGTGACAGGCAAAAGTAAAGTTACCTATACTAATGAGTATTTACATTATAGGAACACTAATTAAAACAACTTGAGAATTCATATTAATTGTTTTCTTTGAATTCTTTATTTCAGTTTGAAAGGCATGTGAAAATTTAGTAGTTAATGATTATAAGTACTCCTTGAAAGCTATACTCTTAACTTTCCCGCCCACAGTAATTGGGGCAGGCTGTTGTGGTTTCCTGCTAAACAGAATTATTTTTTGCCTTTTTTCCTTTTTGTTTTTCCTGGTAATTTAATGGTGAAGCTTTAAAATAAATAAACAAAACGATGTGATAATTACTAGGGAGATAGTTAATGATTGAGTGGTTGTGCTAACATCCTCACTGGTTTGCCCCAGGACTAAGACCTGGGATCCAAACATGCGACCTGATGACATTTATTGATCTCTATCTGAGTTAGAGTAGGTGGAGAATGATTAACGAACTAAGGGTACAAATATTCTAGAAGGATTTGGTGGCATGATTTCATGGCAACATAAAACACATAAAATTTACTATATATTCAGTTTGGAATTTAGACAAAAAATAGCTACAAGAGCACAAAATCTACTATAAAAATATCCCAGAAAATAAGCTATGAGCTGATGCTCTCTATTTTTCACATTTATGAGAAGAAACACAGTTGCCAGTAGTCATGGTGAATGCTAAAAGCTGTGCTTTAATTCCTTCAAAATTAAGTCCCATGGGTGAATAAAAAGAGATGTAAAGGAAATCTAAAATAAATTCAAAACTTCATGTGAAAGTGAAATATATTTTAGCTATTTCCCAAAAGTCTATTAATCAATAATGCAAACCTAATGAAATTTTAGTTGAAATCTTGTCACTATCTATCGCAAATGCTCTCAGGTGATAACCAGTGCCTGTGATATCCAATATGGCATCTATACAGTTCCCGATTTTCAGTCATTTCTGAAGACAATTTGAAGCTTCTAGTTGACAAAATAGATGAAGATAAAACAAAGGCAGCAACAAAATACGATGTAAAAATTTTTGAAGGTAAGGAAAAATCAGTTTGAAGCATTAACTTATCAAGTTTCACTCGACACACTGCCAAGTGCACCTGCAATCGAAAACTGTTTATCATCAACATTAACCTTTGAACAAATTGAAACTTTATTTGACAAAAAATATTGTCATTGTTCTTTTGTTTATTTTACAGAAATTTGTATTAAAACAATTAGAATACTCGCTCTCAATTTCTATCAGCCACTGATATAACCCGAGAGCTCATATTCTAATTGTTTAATGGATATGATTCCTGAACCTATGAGTAACAACTGTTGCTATTGCATGGCTCCATTGCTATTGAATATGCTAAAGGTTAAAATTACCAAAAATTCTGTTTGGTCAAGTTTGGAGTACTACAGATCTCACCTGTGTTTTAAAATAGCTGTATATATATGTATAAAACCAGAAATCCACTTTTAGAAGATTGTGATTAATGTAAAAAGAGTTTAATTTTAGGCCCAGTTCAGATACCCTACTTCACAATGACATGTGTCGAATCTAATGCAAATGAGCAAATTTTATTGTTCTTCCTCATTTGCATCCGATTCGGATTATGAGTTATGTGAAATTCAAAGTCTGAACTAGGCTTAGTTCTTAAATTTATTTTTTATCAGTTTAATTACTTCAACTTTTAGCTTTTAGTCCCAAACACAAAAAATTACAAAATGGTAAATTTTCCCAACCAAGCTCTATACTTTCCATATGGCAAATTAGGAGAATTTTGCTTTTTCACTTCTAGCTCGATCTATAGGTTATTCCACTTGATCATTCCTTATTTCTCATTACCAGTTGTATTGTTTTGTGTGTTATGTAAGGAGAAGTGATATGTTGATAAATTGCCTGGGGAAAGGGTTAAGAGTGGTTTTTGCCCCGCAGACTGCAATGTGCCCTGAAACAAAAGAGTCAGCCTTTGCTAAAGTTTCATAAACATTTTAGCAACTGGAGTAAATACATTTTATTTCAAAAAAGCTTTAAATGCAACACATCATTTACATGTTTTTTTACTTTTTCTATTAAATGTCAACAGAAGTAACAACTGTGTTGCAATAATAATAATAATAATACTGTCGGCCAATCAGCACAATGAAAAAAAACTTCTGGGGTCAAAATTCGTTTTGTGACAACTTATGCATGTTAATTATACAAGATACAATATTCAGCAATATAATAAAATCCCATAAACCCCTTTTCAAACTGTGCAATCCATGTGGTTATTTTTGTCAAAGCATTAACTTATAAATCTTTGCCCTTCAGACTGCAGCACAAATATTGAAACACACCATAGGAATAAATTTTCCCATTTTCATTACTTTCCAACGCATTTTGGCAGACAACCAAGGGCAATCGTTCTGTAAAGAGCATAAATCTAGATATAGGGTTTGAGAAAAGAAATGTGTTCTCATTTGTTAAACTCATTGTAAAAGTGCACATGGTTGTTATAAAACCATTGAAGTTTAACAATTAACGCATTATATCACCTGAATCTGAAAAGAATAGTCTCCATTCAACACAGCAGGAAATTCATTCCGGTTGAAGTTAATAAAAGCGCCTAATTAAGTTACCTCCGTGTGCTTTTGAAATTTCTTTACTGTTTTTACGACTAACGACATATTTCAATGTCAAATGAAGCTTTGGGCAAGAACAGGGTCCAATTTTGCGCTCTCATAGTTAAAATTTTAGTAAAAGTAAATAACGAAAAGGCCGTTAAAAAGCAACAAATGCTTTAATTGAAAAATCAAAGATCCGTTTTATGACTTTACAGTCTGTCAGATGGTCAAGCATGCGAAAAATTACAAAACAGCTCAAAACAGAAGTCACTTCAAAGCGTAAAACAGGGGAACGTATAATTTTTGCGCTCGTGAGCAGCCGCGGCGGGCGGCGCGCCTTTTCGATAAAAGATGATCGAAGCCTTTCAACTCAGTGTTGACAATATTTTAGGATATTATGGCATGCTCAAGTCCGATATATAGAAATATTGATCTTATTTGTTCTTTTCAGAGTTCTTGGCTAAAAATTCATCTACTCAAAGACAATTTCCGCGCAACTAATTTCTGCCAAATTTGTCGTGTAGTTATTGTTTCATTGTAGCACTGTTCAAATCTGTGGCTGTGCCTTTAAAAATCACACAAACGCATCATGGCGGAATTTCGCGTCAAATCTATGTCACTAATCGGATATTACGAACAACATACTGCACTATCGAATGATTTGATGTACGTTTTGAAAATTACGATGGTTAGTTCAAAGATCCGCTTTCGCATACAACTACCAAAGCAAATAAACACACAATAATTACTACGAACACGATTTGGAATTGTAATGGTGCAGTGACAGTTTTCTTGTGCGAATTTTTCATTTGATGAACGAAGTAAATAAAAAATCTAAAAGTAAATTATTTTGATAGTAGACTGAACCAGTAAAATCCAAAGCTTAAGACAAGAAAATTGAATAATATCTTGAGGGAAGAATTTGAATTCGACAAGAATTTCAATTGCACATGCTTTTTAAAAACAACCCTTCAACGCAAAGTTCAAACGACACGAACGCATTCCTCAGAGGCAATGGCCTATGTAAATTAGAGATCGTTGAAAAACCGCAGAGTCGCCTAAGATAATACTTCTGTGTCAATTTTCTTAAAAACTCAGTTCTTTATTATTAACCATTGCTACTTAGCAATAACGATTGACTAGTTCAAAAGTCAACTTGATCGAGAATCAAAAATCACGAATTTATGCTCAACCCACTGAAGCCAGTCCATTTTAAAGAGGCGCGACTCGTGTGCGCCATTTTATATTCTTGAAAGGCTTTCAAACGCCGTCGTAATATTAATGTTATTGTGGCGTAGTAATGCACAAATCTAGTTATGAACTGCAAAGCTCAAAGTAATCCCAGTCTCATAGTGAAGTTATTTAGGAGCGCGCATTACCCAATTCCCGAACTTTTCAAGATTGGCAGGGCATTGTGTCAACACGGCTTCCTATTTTTTCGCATCACACACGATATGATTACGTCTGAGGGCTCGTCCCGCTTGTAGTACTATAACACCACATAAGACAACTAAGTTCTTGCTAATGAGCCACAGCGAAGCCTTAGGTGCTAAAAACCGGCAAGTTGTACACGACAAGACACATCTACACAAAGTTTACATGCTACCATTCCCGCTGATTGCCAACTGCCCCATAGGGGCTATGATTAAATTTTGACTTTCTGATGTATATGTTCTGAACTCTTCAAAACATAATCATTCTCAATTTATTATTGCGTACGATTTCCCAATGAATGGAAACATCTGTGCTTGTTTTAATTATTCATGCGCTGTTTGGGTTTGTCATTTCGGATACATTTACGTTAAGACTGGATAAAAACAAGATTCCAGACTAGAGTACATGTTTTTACCGCAGGCCATTAGATATTTATCCACGCTCTGACGTTGGTCATGTTTCACTGTAAAACTTTACCAGTAGAATGATAAAAACTGCACGCATCGCCGTAAATGATGACAATTTCGTAAGCCAGCTCAGACCTTTTTCTCGTGTCGCTAATTACTTCAAAATTTGGACTTCACGAGATCAAGAAAAAAAATCACTTAAATTCGTGTGAAGCACCCATTCATAGATATCGAATGGTGAAAAGGGCAGACTCAGAATTCGGAGGCTGATTTTCACGACTCGACATCTATATGAACTAAAATTATCTAACACTAAAAGATCTTGAACTCATAAGTATGATAAGCGCGAAACTAGATTAAAAAACATGCTTGTTTCTATATTAAATAAATACTGCGCTGTCAGCCGGGCCCGTCAGAAACACGCACGCCAGAGTTTTGGCTGAGAGTTCACGTGCTATAAAGGCAAGAAATTGCAGCTGAATTATCATGCCGTTCTTAAAAAAATTTCAATACAAAAGAAGATGTACCTGCAATATACTGTTCCGTTATTATAAAGTTTACATTCTCCTCCATTCTTACACCATCCAGAGGTACACGTGGAAGCTGGTGAGAGACAAACAAAAGACAAGTTAAGGAGTAAAAAGCCAGGTGGAAATTCAAACAATACTCATCAATGATACAATCCATAGAAAAGACAGCTGTTTGACAGAAAAGTTGGTGTGGAAAAGAGCCATCCAAAAGTGAGAAAGTCTTGGCAAACAGCCGGCCATTTCCCGCTTCCTCCAAATCCCTCAAATGACCGAATTCCGAAGGAATAAACTTGTCTCGCAATGATCGTCACAGTAAGGTTTCTTATTATGAACACCGAACTTCGTGAGGTTTGCAGTTAAGAAAATAAATTACAATTTAGATCAATTTGGAAAGCAGCTGAACTCTCAACTTGTCCCGCATGTGTTATTTAACCCTGAAGTAACGGATGGAAGAGTAACTTTTGACGTAAATCTCAAAGGACTGATGAATTTTAAAGCATCAAACAGAAATAGCTCCGCTTAACGGGCGTTCGTTGTTTCGCGGTCAATCTTGTCAGTTTTGCCACAGCAGTCGGTTGGGAAAATTTCAAACCAACAAGATACTGTGATCTTATGGTAAAGTAGAGTATTGAATAAATTCCATCGGTCACAGCCAGAATTCAATCCGAGTCTCATAATCGCATCATATTACTAGTATTCTCAAATAGACTTGCATGTGTGTGAAGACTTTGAACGCATGAAGGAATCGGGGTAAACACACTTTAGTAGTTATCTGACCAACTTACCCACAAGAGTAAGTGCAGAAATGACAATGGACAGGAATACGGTAAGAATTATCCACTTCATCCTCAAGATTTTCAATTTTCTCGCATTTAGATCACCGCTTAAACATATTCAGAGAGAACTGTGAAATGCACAGTATCCTCAACCCAACCGCAAACGATAAAGTTTCACTTCACTATGATTCCTTTAATTTGCATCACTATGTTCTGTCGCGTCAAACACATTTGTGTATTTATTGACAGCCAATCAGCGCGACGCATGCTTTTAAAGTTGACTAATGCATGTTAACACCGACAGCAGTAGCGACTCTGTTAGCAGTGCCGTCACGTGGACATTGTTCCTTTGTGTCACCGCCCAGTTATCATTGCCTTTATTTGGCACCTCAACTGTTAATTGGCCCTTTGAACACGGAGTAACCAATCAAGTTTGATATTAACATGCTGAAAGTCTAAATTAAATTGCCACGGGTTGTCTGTTGCAGTTGCAATTTGCAAACTGTTTTAAGGAGCTGAAAAAATTATGATTTTTAAAAACTTGCCTTAACCAATCAATCGCTAACTTAGGCGTGGGAAATTGAACTCTGCTAGCGAGTAGTATTTCGGGTTAAAATAATTTTAGTATCACAAATGAAGTCCTGCACACCCCTAAATGTTCTTCACCCCAAATAAGAATTTATTTCTACTAATTAAAAGTCTCTCATACTTTGTGCAAGGTCTTGTCGCAAATGATGTTCTACAAGAGGTACTAAATGTCTACAACTGCAACTAACGGTCCACTGATTAAAAGTTTGAGCATTAACGGTTGAGAGAATTTTGTAAAAAGTAAGAATTCCCTTTTTAATTTCACTCGCTCGTTCTTGTTTGCCGAAGAAATTCATATGCCAGTGTGACTTTTAAGGAGAATTGATACTCAAGTAATAATACGATATTCTTGCTTGCAGATGTTCGATACAAGAGTGTACTTGGGTTCCCATAACAACCTTGCAAAAGAATTGACAGCCCTGTTTTTTCCCACGGTGTTCTGGTGCAGAGATAGAATAGGAAGGTTACGAGACACCGCTAAACATGGCCCATTGCAAAAGATATATTTCAAGCAAAGCTACAAACGGACTTAGCTACGCAGAGTGCAAACGTTATACCTCAAAAAATATTCAAGGATATTAAAAAACCGCCCACATAAAGCTAATATACGAACAGAAAGTAAATACTCGACCAAACTAGAAGTTTGTAGTACGCGTGCATAATAACTTTCAAAAACAACTGGAATTCAAAATCTCCAAGGTAAAATTTGTAAACACGCTAACAAGCGCGGTTTATTAAAACAACCGCGGGTTCTGGGATTCCCGTGAACATTGCCTAATCTGGCAGCTATTATAAGAAAATGATCGATTCAGTTGAAATTAACTTAGTTCATCACGAATTACTTATACAATAGCAAATAGACTGCGGTTCGTCTCACGCTTTAATAATTTATGGCTGTTTTCGCAAAAGGTTTTGTGTCCATGGCGAATTTTCTCCCCAACCGGAACGGCAAGATTGAATTAATTCAATGTTTCAGTTATCGAGTTTATACTCTATTATTTACAGCTAAATAGCAAAAGCATGCGGCAAGCAATAGTTGAACCATTTTTTAACGAAAAAAAAAACAGATTTAGTGATATGTTTTACAATCCTTTTAAACAATTTTCTTTTGTTATAAATGTTTTAGAGAAAAATTGGTAGAAGAATTTCTAACCCATCCGGCATCGTTCGCCAAACTGTTTTTCTAAAGAAATTACAACGATTCTTACAACAAATGTACTTTAATCATTTTTTCTCATAATATGGAATTGTAACTACAGTTTCTTCACTGCATGTGAAAGAAAAACAAATTTATCTTTTAAATAAACTCGTAAACAATAATCTCTTTGTTTTATGAACTGGTAGCATGTGCAGTGTCAATAAATTGACACGTCTTTCAGAATTCAGAAAATCTTTCAAAGCGTTTAAAATTTCTCCTCAAACAAAAGTAATTTCATCTACAACAAAGCTTATTGGGGGTAAACCGCCGATGCAAATTAACGACAGAGGATTTCCCATCCATAAGTGTGCATTTCAACTTTTTCAAGAATAAACGATAGTCTTTTTTAACTCCCATCACAAAAAATTCTAATGAAAAATCTAGAACCGAACAAAAGTAAACGTTTTGTGTTTTTGCCTGTCATGGAATTGAGTTGGGTGCAGTGCAATTGTGTACATGAGGAACAATTAATGCCAAAGAACATTGAACGATTTCTTTCTTTTAGTACACACAAACAATATGCTTATCCGGTTATGAAAAGGTTTTATTGTATAAACCAGTTTATGACTCTGAAGCTTTGAACTTAATTTGATAGTATTAAAAAATTTAACTGAATTATAGAATAGTGAAATCTTATTTACTGATATGTGATCAAAGATTATCTTAATGGATATGAAATAATTACTGAATATTTAAAGTTTTATTGATTCCCAAATACGACGGTCTGACAAGGCCGTTTTTCAATGGTCGGTTTGAAAGGCGAAAAATTTAGGTCGTGTACACTGTCAAATTGCACGATTTCTTTGGTAGAAATCATAATCGTTTTTGTTAACGCCTATTTCTCTAAAATTGTAAATGTTGCGTTTTAATTTATAAAAGGTTTCGATTCGCTCAAACTTTTGTGGCACAAAAGCGCACCTTCTCGGAAGTCAAGCTTCACTAAACACTTCACTATTAAAAACAAAATCATAAACTGGACTGATTTTTTCAAAAAAAAAACTTTGTAGCTTTAACTCCTCCGAATAGTTTGACATCCACACCGTATACGGCTTCAAGGTTTGCCAGTTAACAATTCGTCAATCAAGTAACTTTTCGGCATTCATGTTTCATTCGTCTTTGAACCTGCATTGCAACAGTTATTTCTATGAACGACAATGTACTTTTTGTCGTTAAGGCTTCGAAGAATAACAGGGAAAATACTGGTGGCTGACTAACTGGTATTAATTTATATATTTGAATTTCCTCGTGTTATCCTATTAACCCTAGCACTGAATGGGCATTGGTTACTGGTCAGCTACACCTCCGCAACCGTTCATGTGACTTGGTCATGTGATCTACAACCACGTGGCGTACAAATTGGAGGTAAGTATCAGACAATGAAGAAAACACACATGCTGGCAGTACAAACCGAAGGTGACTGATTGTTATTCGGATGAATGAAACAAAGCTTAATGGCAAAGTTCTGGAGTACAATTCGTACTCTTCAGTTTAACATAACAAGTAGTTCTGGCTTCTGCTGTTCTATTCAACTGTCAATGAAATAAACTCGACAGTGTTTTGATATGTTAAATCGAATTGTTCATTTTTTGTATATGAAAAAAACAACTGTCTGCCCGAGCTAAGATGAACTAAGGCAGGTATACAGCACTTAAGAGCGCAGTTGTTTGATTCAGAAATGACATCTACTCGCTCATAATTTGTCACTGTCATGCACGTTACATTGAATGATTGATTTTGCCACGTCACTGGTGTTTGAAATTTCTAAAAAATATGTTTCGCTGGTACACATCCAAACATCGTAATACTGATGAGAAGTACAACAAAGGTTTCTCCTAAGAGTACATTTGCTTGATTTGCCAGTGAATCTTATACAATTTCGAAACAAAGCCTGAACTACAACTTAAATGTGATCGTAAGCGCTAAAACGGTTCAACAAAGGCGAAAATATCACCGATCAAGCTCTCAGATGGCTTCTACTTTAAGTCGCGTGATTTCAAAGCCGCATGCATAAAGCCTAACATCAAAATGAGTCAACTAGAAGGGGAGATGGACGCCCTACCTTCTAGAGGTATGTTAAAGGAAACCTCCTAAAAATAGCACTTAACGGCTCTAATCTGTTTGTGATTTAGTATGTAAATACTAACATTCCTACGTTGTATTCCACGGGAAATTTGTTTTAAGAATCGTTCAACTGCGGCAAATCTTTTGAAAAATGAACTGCTCAGTAAGGTGGTTGCAAGCTGTTAATGACGCCAGTGCAATTGTTGGGGGATTATAAAAAAAGCAATCGCAGCGCCATGTTTCAAAACAGCAGGGTATAGCGTATAAAAAAGGCTTCATTTATAGTCGCTCTATTGCATGCAATACTGATATCGAAAGAGATAGCCGCAACCGCCGGATTACAACTTTCATTGATGATATAACCCACCTTGCCTCAGGCAATGCTTGTTGCTGAATGCTTGATGACGTCTGAAAATATATTTCCGTAAGGAAAACGGAAATCAAAAGGAACATTACTTGCAGGTTGAGCGGAAGGTACACTCGGAAACGTAAATATCCAGTTTGATTCACCGGAGTACATCATTTTTTTTGATAAAGAAATTACTTTCGTCAATTAGATTTCAACAGAAAGCTAGTATTGCTGTATCAGTGCATGTTTTGAAGCTAACAAAAAGAATATTTGTATTTCCTTAGTGGAAGCCAAAAATAGTATATTACACCGGGCCATCAATCAAATATCGTAGGTTAGGGAAGTCTAACAAACTGCGTTTGGTTTTCAATACATACATTCGCAAGGATCCTAAAGTATTTACTACTTCGTGTTTAGTAAGTCTAAGCCATAAAATAGTTCCAGTCCTTCGAGCACGGTCGTTCGGGTCTTTATATATGTACTTTTTAAACAAAGTGTTTGATTGGTTAAACAGCGAAGGAGAGCTCTCTATTGGTTTCTTTCATTGGTTCAAACTACATTTACGTCGCCTTCGGTACGTACAGAAAAAAGCAGTTAATGATGTAGGAAATCTATCTCAGTATGCATTGCCAGGGCCGGCGGAAGCTCCGGAAACGTGGAGCAGCCATTTTGTTCTAGACTTTGTTTTCATTGCAGTTTTTTTTAAGTTTTATTTTTTATCAAATACTGATTTGGCCAAAAAAGTGGGGCAGCCCCGGCGCCCTACATCCGCCGGCCACGATTGTAGATCAATATATAAATGCAAAACAAAACATTTTTCAGTTTCATATGAGCAGCAAGTCAGTTTCGAACTTGTTTGAAATACAATATTTAATAAACGGATATACGTACATGGATCTATTAAGCTAACGTAAAATAGTATTAATTGCAGGTTGTGATTGTCACTACGTCAATAATTGTGGTTTTCAGTGACATGAAGCTCTCCGACACTCTTTACCACGACCGGATTTATCGTCGCGATTACGTAAGTCGCTTCAAAATCTTAAGGTACTGTCACAATCATGTAAAGTGTTTATTTCTCACTGTTTTGGCCGGCCATAGGTTTAACAAATATCATGGAATCTTGTGGCTCGGACAAAAGATTGTAAATAAACACTGCGCATACTTATAAAAATACCTTGTAAAGGAAAAAAGATCTTTCTATTCCAAAAACCGTTAGAATTTAAGATCTATGGCCCGCCAAATCAGTAGGATATACACACGTGCACTGCGCATGATTGTAAAAGTGCATTGTATAAATCTCTCGATCTGGCTCTCAATCGTTCCAGTCTTCCAAATTTTCTCAACAGATTTTGAAAGAGTAAGCATTCTTCAACTACTTAAAGGCAAAAGGTGGCCGGTTGTTAATTTTATAAAAGAGGAATTTATAACTCTTTGCCGTTGACTTACTTATAATCTTCTTGCAACTTTGCACAGAAAAAAACAGGAGCAAAAGTGGGAGAAAAGTTGGAACTGCATGTTTCCAGAAGACTGTTTTATCCAAATGACCGCCGGTCGTCCAGCCTTTTTTTAACAGAGTTGAGATTTAACTGTCCCAATAGTCTGAAGCCGGAAAATTTCAAATTAACGGCTGATAGGACTGGGCTTGTTGGCCATGGGAGATTCAAAAGTGAATTAACGTTAACATTGGGTTAAGCCGAAATTTCTAAGAGCATTTTCTTCACTACGGAAATATTTACCCTGCATATAAAGTGACTCTTCAGATTTTCTGTCCAACAGTATTAATGTTAAATAAGACTTTTCTTTACCTTGTGTCCATATTAGCAGCTCACATTTGATAATTCTCTGTTTATAGCTCAAGCCA
>JAODFW020460180.1:0-10000 GCA_027575235.2 Palythoa mutuki | reverse complement strand
TGTTATGAAGCTATCAATATTGATATTTTCCAATAATTTTAATATCTTGGTAAAAGATATTGTTATGCAACAGGGCGGTTTAAAAAAAGGAGTAAAATTGGGACAGTTTAACTTTTTGGCGGTAATTCCCTTGGAGTTTTCAATACAGCAATACAGATGAAAACGTTTTTTTTTCAATACACTTACCTTTGAGTGCTTTTAGACGCAAACCATCTTCCTTCCACAAGAAAACACCTTGATCCACAGAGGACGTAATCAATGAAGTATTCGAAAACGCTTTCACCTAGAAAAGCAGGTTTCACATTTAGGACCACACTTATAAAAGGTTTTTGGGTTGGGTTAAAGGAGAGGGGTAAGTGTTTGAGGGAAAGAGAAAATAAAATCAACACAGGGAAGTAAGTGGGTTACTAATAATTTGAAAATACTTTTTTAAGGTTATACGTTATCCTTTGCCGTGAGCTCTAACGATGTCCACGACCCCTAACTTAATTTGTTTCTTTCTGTCTTAGCTGTTCTGCGCCAAATGGTACCTGGGCGAACTATCTTCCTTCTGTCCTAGGGTCTCCAGGTTGAGGCGATCTCACCTGTAATATATCGCTTGTATGAGCCCTCCGCTGACTACGTAGAAGTCCACCCCGTACATCAATGACAGACACTAGGCCGGTGGAGAAACCGACAGCCACCCAGTGGCCATCAGGACTGCAACAGATATCACGCACTGAGCCTGAAAAGTAAATTGGCGACTAACTTGAGGATTTCATTCTAACGTAGAGAATGCAACGCAGAGAAAAGAAACTGAGTGCGAGATTTCTATGAATTGAAAATTTGAAAAGTGCTTTAAGGATAACATTTTTAATACCGTTCACTACCTTAAAACTACAAGTTTATTGACAACATCGTAACTTGATCGCATGTCGCAACTTTCCATAAGGCAAGATTATATTAGAATAGTTAAACCTCCTGAGATCTCGGTTTGCTCCTCTAGAATCAATTGCTGCTCGGAGTGATTTAAATATTCGCATGATTAGGAAACTATCGGATATGAACCACCATACCACCATACAACTTAGTCACATTTATTTACAGTATACTTTACTTCTACCCCTTTACGTGTTCAGGATTGACATGTTCCTATTTGATAATAATGAATCAACCTTGTTGTTAGATCCATACTACCATCACCACTACCATCATCAGCGTTATCATCATGATCTACATCACTATAACCTTATCATCACTATTATCATCCTTGTATTCATCATCATAGTCATCATCATCATCCTTGAATTAATCACCAACACCGCCATCTTCATTATCACCATTATCATCCTTGTATTCATCATCATCATTATCATCATCATCATCATCATCATCATCAATCATCATCAGCGTTATCATCATCACGACCTACATCACTATAACCATTATCATCCTTGTATTCATCATCATCATCCTTGAATTAATCACCAACATCACCATCATCATTATCATCACCATTATCATCTTTGTATTCATCATCATCATCAACACTATTTCTTCGATGTTTTTCCTCAGTTGTTCTTTAAGCACACAGGAATCTCTCACCTGAAACATTACTCGTGGATATCTTCCACTCTTGCGCGAACTTTCCCTGTCGAGCATCAACAAACCTGTATTGCCATAATGGAACAATATTTAGGTCATACATGATGGAACGAAATGAAGATGATCTCTACCTTGTTTTGTGTAAGCAGGAAATCACGAAAACTACAATTAAAAAGTAGACTTCGTTTAACAGCAGTCCTAATATACAACACGCTGTTTTGCTTGGCACTACCTTCAAATGGATAGATTTAGTTTATTTCACTTTTGGTTAGAATATAAGGCAGCATGGTTAATTGGCACAGTGTTACGATTTCTGCCTTCCACCCACGAGGTTTAGGGTTCAAACCTGAAGTTGAACAATTGTGTGACCTTCTTTTCCGCCAAAGGTGACTCCGAGGTCGGTAAAATGAGTACCAGCTTCTACTGGGGGCTAATCTGTGACAGATAACTCTCTCTCACCCAGGGAGAGCCAGTAACTCTCATCCACTTAAACCTTTCAGCCCCAGGCAGTTTATCAACATCTAACTTCTCCTTACATTACTCAAACAAAATAATATAACTGGTAATGAGAAAAAAGGAATTGATCAAAGTGAATAAGCTGTGGAAGTTGAAAAGCCAAATTCTCCCAAACTGCTTACATAGAAAGCATGGAGCTGGGTTGGGAGAATTTACCAACACATCATTTGTTGTGCTTGGGGCTTAAAGGGTTAACACAAAAGAAACCGGAGATAAGAACCAGCTCCAATGGGCCACTTGGGCATATGAAAAGATTTAGCTTGGATATATTTTGAAACAACCAACTCTAAACTCCTCTTACCGAACAGTAGACTCCGCCATTGCTGCAACTACTAAACTGCTCGGCGCGGGCATCGTTGCCATAGCAACAACAGGATTGTTTTTTGGTGTTTCAAGGACGGCAAGACAACTGCCATTCACCGGGTCCCACAGCTAAATGCATCAATATAATCAAAGTTAAAAAGTAAGACAGTTTAAAAAATGAATTAACAGTGTGACTTGTAAGAATAAACAATTGTCAGAAAATATTGGTAGATGCCCCGAGCGGGAATCGAACCCACATCTCCCTGTATTCTAATCAGGATTGCTAACCACTACACCATCAGGGACCACCACGTTGGCAACATAGCAGTTTTACGATTAGTTGAGTTGGTTAACGCTTGAGGATTCGTGGGGCCCAATTTTTTTCTGAAATGCAAGTGCGGCCTAATACTACTGGAGTGTGTTTCGCCTTCGACATAAGGTTCAGATCAACTGAATAATACCAAATGTGAGGCATTTGTGAAACAACAAGCGGCTCGGCCCAAACCTATATCCAAACATATATCAATGTGTGTTGTTCAGTAGTATGAAAGAAAGAATAAACAGTTGTCAGAAAAAAATTGGTATATGCCCCAAGCGGGAAACGAACCCACGTCTCCCTGTGTTCTAGTCAGGAGTGCTAACCACTACACCATCAGGGACCACCAGGGACCACCAGGGGCCGGTTGTTCAAAAGCCGATTAGCAACTAATCCTGGGTTAAAATTTAACCGGCTATTTTGTTTCAGCACATTTTGACCGATAGTTTAAACTCAGACTTCACCTGAAAAAAGGTTCATTAACACATAGTAACTCTGTCAAGAAAAAAATCAGCTTTCACAAGCAGGCCCTCGAAATTCTGTCGTTCAATTTTTCACTAATCCAGGATTAAGCTAATCGATGTTTGAACAACTGGGCCCAGGCTGGCAACGTAGCAATTTCATAATAAGTTGAGTTGGCTAGTGCGTGAGGATTCCCGGGGCCCAATTTTCTCTGAACATACAACATACATTGATATAGGTGTGACTTGTATTTAACGCTTTGACTTGGTATTGCCTTGCTCTACACGAGTAAATTAGCTGCCAAATGCTGGTCTATTCGGTTTCAAATCCCGCTCTGACCACTAGTTGGATTTGTATTCGGGGTAACCCCAGATTCAAATCCACCACACGTTGTAATTCGCCAAATGGTCTGCCTCCTGCCAGTTCGGAATCTTAAGTGTTGTGTAGTGTGTGTGTGGTATGCTAGAAGGCATATTCTTCTACAACTACTCTAAAATCCCACCTAAAATAAAGTAGTTTTTATCAACTAAAGGAAATTTAAGTGTAAACGGATAAAAGAACAGCTGATATCACTAACGTGAATGTTGCCATCACAGGAGGCTGCATGTCTCTGACTCTCGATCATATCCACAGCAAACACTGACCGCGTGTGGTGGTAGTAAGTCGAAGAACTCGCTGACTGAGCTGTGCCATCACCATGGTTACTTAGAGACCACAGTTTGACGGTCTTGTCCTTGCTGGCAGACAGGAAGTAATGTTCACTGTCCTGTACACACATGGCGCGTACCGACCCATTGTGACCTGGGATGCAACATGAACCACTATGAACTACTTCAGACATGGCAATATATCTTATCATACACCTTAAAACTTGCAATTTTTACGGACCTTTACATAACCAATTGTCGAGTCAGTGTTTACAATTTGCCTCAGCTTTGAATTTTATTCGCAAGCATATTATTAAGATGTCTTCTTTTAAATAGAACACAATCTCGCTGTTCTGTAAGCGTTACTACTGCACTGAGCATTACGAAAGCAATCTGCAAAATAGTGATGCTCGATCCACATTGGTCCATCAATTACCAGGAAATTACTACCAATCGATAAAAATAATTTATAGGAATAAAAAATTCAAACGAACAAAAACTACAATTTTAATTCTGAGCTTAAAACAACAAAGAGCAAGTAAATGTCGACAGATTTTTCTAGACGTTAACAGCAACCTGTGAATGTCTGTAGTTTTACTTCCTTTAGGTTAAACTTCCTTGTTCTTCCTTTTAGTTCTGTAAAAGAAAACACATTTTTGGATCACGTTGACGTATAAAAAGTTTTCGAGTTTTTTCGACAAAATCTCCTTATTTGCCTCATCTTTTTAACAAAAAAGAAACAATATAACTACATGACCCTGTTCCTAATATTGTATGTAGTAGCGATAATCTATTTCTCTTGGTAATATGTACAGAATCTACATCACTTTGATATACTAATTAGTTTTATATATTACAAACGAATCAATACCTACTAGTAATATATAATGATTAATCTATCTCACTTGGTAATAAATGGCAAATTTACATCTCTTTAGTATATATAGCGACCTATTACCAGCAACTCTATCCCTACTGATAATGTTAAAACAATGAAGACAAAATCAAATTTTTTCTTTGCTATCTTGCTACGACTGCTTCGCCGTTTTGTGGGTTCTGTTTTCCAAACAACTGCTGACCTCTTCCTCCTACTGATAATATATAGCGAATTTCCGTCCCTAATAGTAATATATTAACGAAATTATATCTCTTTGATGTATAGCAAATATATGTTACTAATATATAGCGAATCTATCCTTATCGTAAACTAGTAATATTTACCCAGATGATGTCGCCAATGCTCCAACCACGAACCCCGCAAATACTGGTCACTTGCGGACGAACTCCTAATAAAGCAATGAGAAAAAACTTGTATGAACGTATGTATACATACATACGTACCTACATACCTACCTACGTACGTACCTACGACCTAACTACATACGTACCTACATACCTACCTACACACCTAACTACATACGTACCTACATACATACGTACCTACATACCTACCAATGTACCAACCTACCAACCTACCTACGTACCAACATACGTACTTACATACGTACCTACGAACGTACCTACTTACGTACTTACGTACCTACCTACGTACCTATCTGCCTACCTACGTACGTACATACCTACCTACCTATCAACGTACCTACCTACGTACCTACCTACCTACCTACGTACCAACCTTCATACCTACATACGTACCTACGAACGTACCTACTTACGTACTTACCAACCTACCTATCTACCTACCTACGTACGTACGTACCTACCTACCTATCAACGTACCTACCAACCTACATACATACTTTATTTCACGTCCCTAAGAGGGCTTTTCGGTGAAATATACTACATTAACACAAACACAACACACTAAGAATCCCAACTGGCAGGATGCAGGAGACTAGTTGGCTATTTACAAAGCATGGTGGATTTGACTCTAGGATTTACACGAAGACAGATCCATCTAGTGGTAAGAGCGGGACTTGATCCCGAGTCAGCCATGTTCAAGTCTGGTGCCCTGACCACTAGGTCACCCTAACTAAGCGAGCTGGGTAACTTCAGATGTCTTTAGTTCTCACCATTTCTCTTCTTTTTCTTTAACATCCTGTCTTTCTTGTGACACTTTACGGAATCGCTTTCGTCCTCGAAATCTCCTGCTAGGCGTTCTGTGCGCATTGTGGGTTCTGTTTTCCACAAAACTGCTAATCCCTTCCTCCTTATTCTTGACGTTGATTTCCTTCAGGGATAGATCAGTAGCTATGTTCTCTTCTGAACTCTGCTTTTGAGAAACATCTTCGCCCTGGCTCCCATTCTGTGGAGCCGAGAAAAAGCCAGAACAATAAACCTTAGCAAGTTACGAATGGTATTTCAGAACCTCTCACGACATGATATCTTTTATACACAAATTAAAAGATGTCGTGTAGTGAGAGGTTTTGAACTACTATACCGTTAGTTAAGTGCAAATGAAGTATCTAAACACAAAATCTAAGCACGGATTTAGTTAGTAACATTTTTTTTACATTATGATGGTTTTAAATAAAAAACATTTAAACTAAATTTCCCAAAGTCTTAGCGATATCTTTGCATCTTCTATGTAACTACGATTTCCTTTTAAGTTCCCTTAGTAGTACAGGACGGCAAAACTTGCCTCTCAACAAAACGATGAATTTATATTTCCATTTTAAATTCCTACTCCTATCAAGAACATCGATCAAAAATAACTAAATAAAAAAAGAACACAGATTAATAACACGTTAAATACAAATTAAGATCGAGTTGCCTGGCTATGAATATCCGAAGCAACCAGCACCTGCCATTATTGATTCTATTGCTTTACGCGTCGTTGTTTAGTTAATGATTCCCTTTTTTAGTGAAGAGACAAAGCAATTTACCTGGTTCTCAGTATTTGAAGTCCCGTTGTCTCCAGATTCTGCATCTGTTCCAGCTTCTACGACTGGATGGGACAAATGGGGATCATGACTGCAACAAAGATTCCATATTAAGTCATGATTGTACAGAGCACCTTCGATAAACTTACTGCCCATAACACCACACAAGGGAACATATGCATTATGGGCCATGGCAGCTGAGAAAGTTTGACACAACTCCTCATAATATGAAGTCTTGTAAAATGCTTCCATTTGTTCTGGTCTGGTAGTAGCTTCTCTTATCTCATTCTCAACTCTTGCTGCATCTAAAAATTAAAAACCAACCACAATTAACTCTCAACAAAATGATTCTGTGTTCATATTTAAACGAACTGCTCAGGCCCTGGAAATGGGTTTTATTTAGTAAATTTGGCATCGAGACAGACAGGTCAAGAACGACCAAAAACCTATAATAATTCCGACGAATTTAGTTTTTCTTGTTTAGCTGTGCACAGAAATCAAGGGAAGCCCTAAGCTGATATCCTACCCGCATGAAATGGACCAAGTTTGTGAGAAAACCCTGCGAAATTGAAAGAAAAAGGGGATTGAGCAGATGGGGATTGCTGAACTCTGCCTACAATAACAAATGTAAGGAAACAAAATTAGTGTTTCTGATCTTAGATTATCACATCTTCCAAATTTTCAATCTTTTTTAAATGTAAACTATCAATTTACAAAATTATTATTATGTATTGTAACGTCTAACATAGTTTACCTTTATTTGGCTGCAAGTTTTATCACAATAAAGTAGATCCATCTATCTATTTGACTCGCTAATGCTCGTCAGCAATGAGACTATTCAATTAGACTTTTTTGTCAAAGTACCATATCATAATTGACATTATCTTATTGAAACGAAACCTTTACCTAACGCTTGGCTATTTTCCTCATTTTTGCCTTCCTGCAACTTGTCTTCAACACTGTTGTTTATGTCGATACTGGTAACTGCAGTGAATGAAGAGCCCCCAAGTTTAAACACCTTCATCTTCATTTGCTCTAACTGAAAGCACGAGAAAAACTGTTGCACCAGGGGGGTCATTAATTCTTGGGCCAACTCTCTTTCAAGCTTTTGACTTAGTGCTGTCAGTAGATCAACGTAGCTGTGGCACAACGCAGCTCGTGCACTGCCTCCCCCGGGAAATTTTAGATTGGAGGAAGCAAGAATTCGTAGTAACGGCTGGAAAACGCCATGGGAAAATGTCTGAAAAAAAGAATCAGCATTAATAACGAAACTTTTCTAGTAATAAAATAATATTAGCTTACTGCAAGTAGTATATCATACATAGAATTTGCCAGATTTTGGGGTGGAATCTCATTATCTTACGGGTGAAATAAATTATCGTAGGATGACGTCATACGTCCTAAAAACATTAAATGTTCAAACATCATCCAACCGTTGCAGAATCATTAAAATACAAAATCTCGTTTCTTTTTACAACGTCTTTTTACTTTTTGCTTGGATTTGCATAAGCTTTATACCTTGCTTTGCGTTTATTGAAAATTGTTTATAATTTTTATAGTTTTCGAATTGCAAAATGCTAATACTGCTTGGCTCTACTAGGTTGATAGTGTTTAACTCGAATTGAAACTAGAAACATTACGCATGATGGTGCAATTGCTCAAAACAAAAAAAATAATCGGGCAAGTTTGGGCAGGTCATTCAAAAACAAAGGAATCCTCAGTTTTATTCATGAGGAGTGACATGGCACATTTTTGAGGAATGACATCATCCTAAAATAATACAATCCACAGCACGTTGACGAGAAACCTCGCATTTATTTATGCGTTAGAATACAAAAAAAAAATATTTAGGACGTATGGCGTCATACTACGACAATTTTTCCATCCTTAAGATAATGAGATTTCATCCCAAATATCTGGCTAATTCCATGCATGATATACTACCACTATAATCTGGATTCAAAATTGTCTTCCTGAAACAATACTCTAAATATACCATCGTTCAACAACTTTGATTCTTTTGAGTAGACAAAAGTGCCTTGGTTCCTAACCAGTTTTGAAGCAATGCATGTACACACTGTATGATTAATACCAGGAAAACCGTTTATTAAAATAAAAAACAACGGTACTGAGAACCACTCACTTTCCAGAAATACACCAGAGTAGGTTTTCAGGTTATAAAATAAATACTGTGTCCAAACACCATATCTATGTCGATGCAGATGAGTTATTAGATGCAAAACGCATATCTCCAACATTTATCGTCTCTCCTTAAGCAAATGCCAAAGAAAAATGTATAATACCAACAAGTTTACTCTCTATCTTAAGATATCAGCAAAGCAGAAACACAAATATCTCACATCGAAGTTGTCCATGAGCGACTCTTTTGACATATAAGGAAGACAATACTTCAACAGGGCGAGAACTCCAGCCATGGCGGCTTCATTCCTCGTACTAACAGAACGGTGAACGGCTTTTATCTGTGGCAGTTAATCAAACCAATACGAAATCAGTTGAAAACGACAGCAGCTAACACGTGATAAGAACTGATACACAAGAACATGAGCACCTAACACACTTGATGAATTGATAGAAATTGGCACCTAACATCCGTTAAGTACTGATATACACAAACACCTAACACTTTGACGTATTGATATACAGGAACACCTAATACGTGTTAATTACTGTTAAACACGAAAACCTGACACCTGTAAAGTACTGATATACAAGAACGCCTAAAAATCATATGTAGACTAGCAATCGGAATATAACAAAATTATTTTCTACGTTTAACAAGAATCAAAACTGGAATGAAAGAAGGAATGTATTGGCACAACGCATTTTCTTACCACTTTCTCAACAAAAGCCAGATATTGGTAGATCATGAAAGCCTCTCCATAAAGGGTACAAAAGTGACCCAAACAGAAAAGCACCCATCTTGCATTTCGGTCATCAACGTCCACATCCTCATCAAGGTCAGCGCCTACACCAACGCGTCCCACGTAACATCTTGATAGCATGTGAAGCAGTTGGGACACAAGATATTGAGAGGTCAATACTGGGCCCAGACGAGGTGCTAGCCAAGTCACACACTCCGCTGCAAGCTCGGATACAACCCCTGGCGTTAATTCTTTTCTTGCTTTCTCGACTGAAGCCTGGAAAACAAAATTCAAAGTATTAAAAGATCTAAAGATAAAACTGTCGTCACCAGGCATTATGGTTAAAATGTGTGTGGATAAAAATCTTACTATAAAACTCTCTGGTAAAATAAATAGATTTTTGTAAAATACAAAAAATGTCCCAACGTTTCGACGAGGTCACTCGTC
>JAODFW020459168.1:10000-11996 GCA_027575235.2 Palythoa mutuki | reverse complement strand
GATACTAACCGCGGTAGCTCGGTTTTTACAATTATAATTTTTACTTCGGACTTAGGGATCGCCTAGCATTATTTTAACATTTATAATATACAATCCCGTGTGAAGAAGAATGTTGTTTTGTTGAAAAAAATTGTTGTTATGCTAGTCAATACTAACCGCTTTCTTTTGATGTGTCCCGCAGGTTAACTTCAACTGTGTGGCCATCTGAAGTTTTCATCACCAGCGACTGTGGCATTAAGTCATATGCCTTCGCAAACCACAGGGCTCGTTCAGCCTGTGTCCTAATTCCCAAAAAAATATTTTGCAGTTATTTATGGAGTTCTAAGAAAATATATAATGTTCCTGAATATCAGTTATTATAAACACATTTATTTTAAAAGTATTATAATTTCTGTGTTAAGCGAGATCACTGATGTATTGTTTTTGCTGACCAAACATAAATATGTTGATGAAGAACAAACGACTTTGATATGTAATACAATGAAAGGACAATGTTATAACTTTTGTTTGTTAAATCAAGACATGGAAATAAAAGTAATGATCAGAAATTTGTTATAGCCCATGACGCGTGCAGTTGTCAAACATTTATTTGTTAATTAACTTTGGAACGGGAGTTGCTGACAGTTTTAAAATAAATTTACGACGCGTCCCAACAGAAACAATTGAAAACAAGCGACACTTACTTTATTTTTTCTTTCTGCCTCCTTTGCTGCCTTTCACCAACCAGTAAAAAGGGCTTGTAAGGATTGGTAGCGGCTGTCTCCTTCAACGCGCACAGGTCTTGCGTTGCTTGGAAAAGCTCTTCGCCTTCTTCGTCCAAGCGGGATGTCAGCTCTTCGTTCACCCTTTCGAGTTCTTTAATGTCGGCGAAAAGCTTTTGTATTACATCCTTGGGCATTAGGTCAACCTCCTCTTGATGGATGAAGACTTTTATCCATTGTTCTTTCCTTTTTCTCTTTTCCTCTTTCGTTTTCAGCTGCCGAAGATCATTTAAAAACTTATATATATGCGTCATTATGACTTTACCAATCCTGCAAGTGCTGCTTTCACGTAGGGAATAGCCGATTGCAATAAGATTCTTTTGAACGGCTCTGAAGACAGCTGTAATTTGCCGAATTCCACGCCAGCTGAACAGCAACTGTGAGCAAACATGCAGCTGAAAGTCTGCATCCAGGCCGTGGATCTGCAGTGGCTCCATGTGAAGCATCGCAGGTTGGATCGGGGGTTCTTCGAGCTCTAAAAAGAGCTCCCGGTCCATTCCTGCGATGCTTGTATCCAAAATTTTTTTGTTCGACATCAATTTTTTGCTTATTTCACTTTTTGCGACGAGTCTCGTTAACCGCGAAAGTCACACAAAAGCTAATAATAGTGTGTGGTTGCAATTAAAATCGCTGTTATTCTGCATATCAATAGTAACCGTAACAATGGGGGCGGAGCTTCGTGCAGTGTGAGTTTGCATATTCAAGTAGTTACTGAATTCCGATGACTTCCGACCGCGAAATTCAAAATAATTTTAGGTCCATTTTTACTTTTTGAAAAAACCGGCCCTCTAAACCAACACCTGATTTTCCGAAAAAGGCATCATTTTAAAGTAGAGACATGCAGCTACACAGCCCACATGCTGATGGCTTTCTAGGCAAACACAGCAAACGATACGATCAAGTTTAATTACTGCTTTAGGTGAAAACTGCGTGTTTTCCATACATAAGCGACCTGAAAACCGTGCTTCACTAAAACGAAAAACCGGCCCTGTAAAACTTGTCGTCTGACTTACATTTTGGTCAAAACCTAAAGTATACACATGCAGCTATAAGTTCAGGGTGCTGATGGGTCAAAAGCGGGTTTGTAATCAACGAAATTTGCTCATGAAAAAGTCTGAAATTGGTATTTTGACACCATTTTGCTTATAATTTGCTGTAAACAAGAAGTTCAGAGAGCGAATAATGATATGCAAACAAGATGTAAAATCTCGGCATGACGTCAAATGTCCGGCCAT